>CAUYLG010058773.1:0-56705 GCA_963573385.1 Cacajao melanocephalus
TGTAGTATAGTTTGAAGTTGGGTAGCATGATGCTTCCAGCTTTGTTCTTTTTGCTTAGGATTGTCTTTGCTATATCGACTCTCTTTTGGTTCCATATGAATTTTAACATAGCTTCCTTTTCAATTCTGTGAAGAATGTCAATAGTGATTTAATGGTAATAGCAATGGCTCTATAAATTACTTTGGGCAGTGTGGCCATTTACATGATATTGATTCTTCCTATCCATGGGCATGTAATGTTTCTCTATTTGTTTATGTCCTCTCTGATTTCCTTGAGCAGTGGTTTGTAGTTCTCCTTGAAGAGATCCTTCACTTCCCTTGTTAGCAGTATTCCTAGGTAGTTTATTCTCTTTGTAGCAATTTTGAATGGGAGTTCATTCATGATTTGGCTCTCTGCATGCTTATTGTTGGTGTAGAGGAATGCTAGCAATTTTTGCACATTGACTTTATGTCCTGAGACTTTGCTAAAGTTGCTTACCAGCTTAAGAAGCTTTTGGGCTGAGACAATGGGATTTTATAGATAATAGGATTATGTCATCTGCCAACAAAGATAATTTGACTTCCTCTCTTCCTATCTGAATACCTTTATTTCCTCCTCTTGCCTGATAGCCCTAGCCAGGACTTCTAATACTACGTTGAATAGGAGTATTGAGAGAGGGCATCCTTGTCTTATGCCTGTTTTCAAAGGGAATGCTTCCAGCTTTTGCCCATTCAGTATGATATTGGCTGTGGGTTTGTCATATATGACTCTTATTATTTTGAGGAATGTTCCTTCAATACCTAGTTGATTGATGGTTCTTTTTTAAAAAACATGAAGAATGTTGAATTTTACCAAAGGTCTTTTCTGTGTCTATTGAGATAATCGTGTGGTTTTTGTCTTTCATTCTGTTTATGAGATGAATTACATTTATTGATTTGCATATGTTGAATCAACCTTGCATCCCAGGGATGAAGCTGACTTGATCGTGATGGGTAAGCTTTTTGATGTGCTGTTGTATCTGTTGTATCTGTTTGCCAATATTTTATTGAGGATTTTTGCATCTATGTTCATCAGGGAGATTGGCCTGAAATTTTCCTTTTTTGTTGTACCTCTGCCAGATTTTGGTATCAGGATGATGCTGGCCTCATAAAATGAGTTAGGGAGGAGTCCCTGCTTTTCAGTTGTTTGGAATAGTTTCAGTAGAAATGGTACCAGCTCCTCTTTGTACCTCTGGTAGAATTCAGCTGTAAATCTGTTTGGTCGTGGGCTTTTTTTTGGTTGGTAGGCTTGAGTTTTTTCAGAACTCATTATTGATATGTTTTGGGATTCCATTTCTTCTTGGTTCAGTCTTCAGAGGGTGTATACATCCAGGAATTTATAAATTTCTTCTAGACTTTCTAGTTTATTTGTGTAGAGGTGTTTCTAGTATTCTCTGATGGCTATTTGTATTTCTGTGGGATCAGTGGTGATATCTCCCTTATTTCTGATTATGTCCATTTGATTCTTTTTTCTTCTTTATGAGTCTAGCTAGTGGTCTATTTTACTTTTTTATTTTTTTTAAGTTTTGAGGTACTTGTGCAGGATATGCAGGTACATATACACCATGGAATGCTATGCAGACATAAAAAGGAACGAGATCATGTCCATCGCAGAGACATGGATGAAGCTGGACGCCGGTGTTATCAGCAAACTAACAAAGGAACAGAAAACCAAACACCCAATGTTCTCACTTATAAGTGGGAGCTGAACATGAGAACACATGGACACAGGGAAGGGAACAACACTTACTGCAGCCTGTTGGAGGGCAGGGGTGGGAGTGCATTAGGGAAAAGAGCTGATGCATGCTGGGCTTAATACCTAGGTGATGGGTTGATAGGTACAGTGGTCCATCTATTTTATGAATTTTTTTCAAAAAACCAGCTCCTGGATTTGTTGATTTTTTGAAGGGTTTTTCATGCCTCTGTCTCCTTCAGTTCAGCTCTGATCTTGGTTATTTCTTGTCTTCTGCTAGCTTTGGAGTTTATTTGCTCTTGGTTCTGTAGTTCCTTTAGATGTGATGTTAGGTTGTTGATTTGAGATCTTTCTAGCTTTTTGATGAGGGCATTTAGTGCTGTAAATTTCCCTCTTAGCACTGCTTTAGCTGTGTTCCAGTGTTCTGGTATGTTGTCTCTTTGGTCTTATTAGTTTCAAAGAACTTCTTGATTTCTGCCTTAATTTCATTGTTTACCCAGGAGTCATTCCAGAGAAGGTCATTCAATTTACATGTAGTTGTGTGGTTTTGAGTGAATTTCTTAATCTTGAATTCCAATTTGATTGCACTGTGATCTGAGAGACTGTTATGATTTCAGTTCTTTTGCATTTGCTGAGGAGTAGAAACTTTGATCTTATATAGGGCTATCCATCTTTCCTTCTAGATAATGAGCCAGAGAATGAATTTGAATGCAGCCCAACACAATTTCATAAACTTTCTTAAAACATTATGAGATTTATTTTCCTTTGAGCTCATTAGCTGTCATTAGTGTTAGTGTACTTTGTGTGTGGCCCAGGACAACTTCTTCCAGTGTGGTCTGGTGAAGCCAAAAGATTGGACACCCCTGTTCTTGATGTTATGACTAATTGAATGCAGCTGACACAACACTTGAACTTCTAAGGTCTGCATCTTCTATCTTCACTTCTCGGATTAATCCTTCTTAGAACCTAGCCTTCATGTGGAAAGGAAACCAGGCAGCCATGCAGAGAGAGGTCCTTCAGGAAAGAACTGCCTCTGACAGCCCAAACTGAATCTCCAACAAGCAGCAATCACCATCTGCTAGCATGTGAACCTCTGTGTAGATAAACTAACTGGTAGACGATGCAAATAGAGAAACTTTTTACCCTTTAGTGTTTCTAGCATCTTAATATGCTAGTCCTAATATGCTATACAAAGCAGAATGAGCAGTTCTAAAAAAGGCAGGTGGAGGATAATATGAGTAATTTTCCTCAGTGTAACTGACATTTTTGCAACAGGAGGTCTTTTATGTGTAATAATTACTTGCAGGATTATTTCCTGATATTATGCTCAGTGTCCCATAAATTCACACTAATGAATCAGTTTTCACATGCCTGGAAAGTATTTTGATGAGCAATGCTGACCTGTAGACATCTTTTCAAGAAAATGTTTTAAGAATATCTGCCCGAGATATTTTGACTTACAATTTTCACTCCACAAAACAATGTGTTCGTTTTTTGCCACCATGAGCCGATCTTTCTATTTAGTTATGGAGCTGGCTGTGAATTTAGTTTTTTCCGTACTTGAGTATTAGAATGCTGATATCTCTGAGTGTTGCTGAACTATTTCTTGGCAATACTAGGCCTAAAAGTAGACACACAGCATGAGAAGTTCTTTGAAATGCCACAGGGAACTTCATTTTATGATAGTAAACTCTTTAGTTATTAAAAACAATACTGTAACAACATTGACAATGGCAGGCACAAGTCTTCTTGTCTCTACTGCGGGATCTTATAACTAAAAGGAAGAACCAGACAACCAAAGCGATTCAGTTTTTAACACTGAACCCTCGATGGCTACTTTTATGTCAGGGCCAGTTTATATCTTTATATCTTTATATCTTCTGAATTTTTATATATATTTCTTCTGAAACTTTATATCTTCTGAAATTTCAATATATTTACTGTAAAATACAGATTCATATAGTTCTGGTTTTTGGAATTTTTAGCCTTTTTGCACTGGTTTTTCTCATCTTCGTGGATTTATCTACCTTTGGTTTTTGATGTTGGTGACCTTTGGGTAGGATTTCTGTGTGAACGTCCTTTTTGTTGATGCAATTCCTTTCTGTTTGTTAGTTCTCCTTCTAACAGTCAGTCCCCTCTGCTGCAGATCTGCTAGAGTTTGCTGGAGGTCCACTCCAGACCCTGTTTGTCCAGGTATCACCAGCAGCGGCTACAGAACAGCAGATTGCTGCCTGCTCCTTCCTCTGCCATCTGTCCCAGAGGGGTACCCGCCAGATGTCAGCTGGAGCTCTCCTGTATGAGGTGTCTGTTGACCCCTGCTGGGAGGTGTCTCCCAGTCGGGAGGCAAGGGGGTCAGGAACCCCGTTGAGGAGGCAGTCTGTCCCTTAGCAGAGTTTGAGTGCTGTATTGGGAGATCCACTGCTCTTATCAGAGCTGGCAGGCAGGAACATTTAAGGCTGCTGAAGCTGCACCCACAGCTGCCCTTCTCCCAGGTGCTCTGTCCAGGGAGATAGGAGTTTTATCCATGAGACTATGACTGGGGTTGCTGCCTTTCTTTCCGAGATGCCTGACCCAGAGAGGAGGAACCTAGAGAGGCGGTCTGGCTACAGCGGCTTCGCTGAGATGCAGTGGGTTCTGCACCCAGTTTGAACTTCCCGGCTTTGTTTACACTGTGATAGGAAAACCAACTACTCAAGCCTCAGTAATGGCGGACACCCCTTCCCCCCATCTGATAATTGCATTTTTCAATATAGAGGTTTTAAAATATCTCGCAAATTACTTGATACTGCCCCTTTCAAAGGGTAGAACCTAATTCTTCTCTCTTTTAGCATGAGCTTAATTTAGGGGCTGCCTTCTATAAAATAGGATGTGGTGTAAATAACTGTGTGTGACTTTCAAAAGTATATTATAAAACTACAGTTCACTGCTGGCACTCTCTCGGATCACTCACTCTAGGGAAGCCAGCTACCATGTCATAAGGACATTCAAGCAGCCTGTGGAGAGGCTGACATGGCAGGGAATAAAAGCTGCTTGCCATTAGCCCTTTGAGTGAGTCATCTTGCGAGAGGGTCCTCCAGCTCCAGACAAGCCTTTAGATATCTGCAGCCCCAACCAACAACGTGATTTATAAAGAGCCACTCAAGTAAGTTGCTCCTAGATTTTTGACGTGTAGAAATTGTAAGAAATAAATGTTTTATGCTGGGAAGTTTAAAAGTAATATTTTACACAGCATTGGCTTGCTAACTATACCAGTCCATAAACTGTTCTACGAGGTACTTGCTTACAATATTTTACTACTCTGGGTACTAGGAGGGGCTCTACCTTCCTTTGTTTCTTTCTTTCTTTCTTTCTTTTCTTTCTTTCTTTTTTTTTTTTTTGAGACAGGGTCTCACTCTGTTGCTCAGTCTGGAGTGCAGTGGTGCAATTTTGGCTCACTGCAACCTCCACCTCCCTGGTTGAGGCGATTCTCTTGCCTCAGCCTCCAGAGTAGCTGGGATTACAGGCACCTGCCACCACACCCAGCTAATTTTTGTATTTTTAGTAGAGATGAGGTTTCGCCATTTTCACCAGGCCGGTCTCAAACCCCTAACCTCAAGTGATCCACCCGCCTCAACCTCCCCCAGTATTGGGATTACAGGCGTGAGCCACTGCACCCAGCCTCCACCTTCTTTTCACACTAAGTTATAGCTAGGAATGGAAAGAGCTATATCATTCTAATCTCTAATTATAATTCTCATTTTTATTTTTTTTATTATGTTGCTGTTTCACTTCTGCGTTCTGCAGTGGGAAGTCCTGAATATTCAGTGTTAATATTGATGCCTATTTAATGATGGATGCATTTTAAAAAATATTCATTGTAGAAGGCATTGCAAGGATTAGGAAAAAATATTTCTAATATAAAAATAATTAACTACACCCTTTCATGATAAGAACACTCAAAAAACTAGGAATAGAAGGGAGTTTCTTCTACATGGTAAAGAATATTTATGAAAAACCCACAGCTAACATTATAATCAGTGGTTAAAGACTGAAAGCTTTCCCTGCTGGGCTCAGAAAACAAAATCCTGAAATATGGTGCTTTGACATGCTGAACTAAAGAAGCAGCCTCAAGGTCTCTCTGACCCACCCCCCAATCCTCTGTCTCTCCCAATGCATAGAATGAGGCTATTCTCTGAAGTTGCCTTTTCTACCTAGAAACTGGACCTCAGAGAGGAACACAATTACCTTCAATTCCTTCTCTGAAATTTCATCAACCAAAGAAGATTAAAACTCATATCATGAAGGAAGAGACTAAAAATTTAACACCATTACAGCCCAGATGAACTTTGAACTTTGTCCCAACTATTAATAGTATTTGTCCTCTGGTCTGATCTCATTCAGTTTCCAAAAAGAATCATTCATAAGATAATGTCTGCCTCCAGGTCCATTCATTTCCTCCCCAAAATCATTACTGCTACTCCCCCATTTAGCCTTCCCCCATGAAGCATCTTTACCCCACTGGTTTTTGGGTGGTATGTACATTAAAATAAATTTGTCTTTTTTTCCTATTAATCTGCATTTTGTCAGTTCATTTTCAGTGAACCTTCAGAGGGTAAAGGGGAAAGTTTTTCTTCTTTCCCCCTATACCCCTAATTAAAAAACAAGATGAGGATGTCTGTTTTTGCCACCTCTATTCAACATTTTACTGGAAGTTCTAGGTAGAACAGTTAGGTAAGAAACAGAAATAAAAGGCATCAAAATAAAAAAAAGAAGTAAAACTTTAGATGACATGATACAATATATAGAAGATCCTAAAGGATCCACACAAAAATATTACACCTAATATATAAAGTCATAAAGATTGTAGCATACAAGATCAACACACAAAAATTATTTGTATTCTTGCGCAGTAGCAATGAACAATTGAAAAATGAATTTAGGAGAATTATTTATAATAGCATCAAAATCTTAGGAATAAATTCAAGAAATTGCAAGTCTTTATATACTGAAAGCTACTAAACATTTCCGAAAGAATGGAGACCTACATAGATGGAGAGATAACCCCTGATTGTAAATTGGAAATCTTAAATTCCTCAAAATAATCTAGAGATTCATTGCAATCACTATCATTTTTTTTTTTTTTTTGAGACAGCACTCACTGCAACCTCTGCTTCCTGGGTTCAAGCAATTTTCCTGCCTCAGCCTCCAGAGTAACTGAGACCACAGGTGTGCACCACCACACCTAGCCAATTTTTTTGTATTTTTAGTAGAGACAAGATTTCACCATGTTGGCCAGGCTGGTCTCAAACTCCTGCCATCAGGTAATCTACCCGCTTTAGCCTCCCTAAGTGCTGGGATTACAGGCATGAGCCACCATGCCCAGCCTACAATTGCTATCAAAATCATAATACCCTTTTCTGCAGAAATGGAAAAAGCTAATCATAAATTTCACGTGGAATTTCAAGGTTCCTTGAATAACCAAAACAATATTGAAGAAGAACAAAGTTGACAAACTCATGTGTCCTCATTTTAAAAAGGAAACAAGATGGCCCACCCATGCATAGGCAGTCTTGGGCAACTTCGGGGTCTCCTTTGGTGACCGTCCCTTACCAGTGATAGGGAGTGTAAGAGGAGGACCCTCTGGGAGAGTGCCATCCCTTTAGGGATACCAACCTAAAGGGTAGTTGATGAGAAAAAATATAGAGGGTTTGGGCCAAGGTTGAGGACGGCAGCTCAGGACACATTTCACACTGCAGGGTTGCCTTTGGAGAGTGCTCCGGAGAACAAAAGAGGGCTGATTACAAAAGTTGTTCCTCAGGAATTCTCATAGGTTTACAGAAATAACACTGGTTAGTGATTGGTTGTAGTTGAACTATAGGGTATATGACATTTTATGTGTACTTGGTGTCAGTCTAGAGACTGCAATAGCAAGTGGCCTCAAGAGGTAATGACTTATCTCAAGGGGAAGTGAGATGTGACTGCTGTTATATTTTAAATGCCTCTCTGGGCCTGATAATTTAAAGGGGCTAGCATTCCTCAAATGAAAAGTTTTTTCCTTTCTTGGGGCCTAAGTTGGCATACCCAGCTCCTTCTTTCAAAGTCAATTACAAGGTTAAAGAGGATGTCAAATCTCTTTATACATATTGCCAACCTCTTCCCAGAAGTTATACCAGTTTTCACTGTTGTCAGTGGTGCATGAGTCCTAGACTCACTACATTCTTGCCATTAAAATAGAAATAATAACAAACATATACTTTAAACCTGTAAATGTATAGTTCACACTTATTTAAATTTGTAAAGTGAGACTAAGGTTTTTTTTGCATAACTAGTTAATGGGGCTGTATACTCTACCCACTTTTGTTTGTGACTTTTCCAGCTACTTGGCATCCCTTTTCACTCCCAGTGGTTCCCTGACCGTCATTTAGTTATACAGTCACCATATCTCTAATACATACTTTTTAAATTTCCAGTTCCAGTTTCAGCTAAAGTGAAGTGACAATTTAAAGAGAATTATTTCATAGGGATATAACTTCGTAAATTTTCTTAGCACTTTCAAGACAAATTTTTCTGAATTTTAAAAATTACTGCTTCAGTAAACAATTTATATGGTATATTGAAGAGGGTAATAACTCTTTTCTCTTTGCTTCAACTTAAAAAATGTTATTTTGCTGATTGTTCTCTAATTACTTTTGAATAGATAAAAAATATAGTCAGTTTCAGCACCTGCCACCTGTGGAGATTTTCTTTGGTCTCCTTACCTATCTCCTTGGTACCAATGGAATTCCAGTTCCTCTTTGAGATCATGGCGAATAGTTAGTCTATACAGTTTTAGGCCCTATTTCTAGTGAATACCTGGTGGTGATTAGCTGCAGTTCTTATTTCTGTCTGGTTCTCTGTACTTGGTTCTAATTAAGAATCTGAAAAAAAGTATATTAGTATATAACACTAGCTATATACTGCCCAGCTCTTACCACATCTTAGCAATACTTCTCTGAAATCAAACCCCTCTATTTTCTGAGCAGACTTTGAAAGACCTTCTTTGTTTTAGATTGGCAATGAATGGGCTTTAGATTGGGTGCTGTCTGGTTCAGCCCCCTTTACTGAGAACTTCAATCCCCAAATACAGAAAAAAACAGTGGGGAAAGGAGATGTCAGGGGAGAAGAGGATTCTGGATGTCTTGGAAATACATGTACCTATTAATAGTAGGGGAATGGTTGCTGATTTTTCCCTGGGATATATACTGTAACTCTCTGACTTAAGTATATAATACTAAGTCTAACACCTTTACTGAGCTGCAGCAAATCGGGGCTATTTGTATTGCTAAATTTTTCAATTCAGAATCTTGGAAGAGATCTAACATTAATTTCAAGTGTTGTATTGCATGTGGCTGCAACAAGGAGTGTTTAATCTTATGTTCTATTCTAGAAGCTGTAAAACAAGTTTTAAACATTTTACCCCACCACTAAAAGCATAATCATCTCATGTTAAAAGTAGTCAGCTAGCAACCCAAAGCTGTCAACTGCATTTGGTAATTCAAACCTTTACGCTTCTGTGGCTACTCTGCCTACTACAGAAGGCTCTGGGAGAGAAGTTAGTGTCCAAAGGCAGCTTCCTTTATTCCCTCCTGGGGTGAGAGATAGCCATGAATGGATTTGAAGTAGAGTAGAAACATTTGGCAGCTAAGTGGAGGCAGATTTGAGGCATGAGGAGGAAGATTAGAAAAGGAAAGACCAGTCAGTAGGCTTTTGTAATATGTCAAGCGAAAGGTGACAAAGACTTGGAGTACTTCAGTGGGAGTATTGATAGAGAAGAAAGAAAAATTTGAAGAATTTCTAGCAAGCAAAATTGGTGGGGCTCGGTGATGTATTGGAAAAGGAATGTTAAGGAAAAAGGATTACTCTTAGGTTTCTGCTTTGGGTAATTGAGTTGTTGATTGAGTCACCAACTGAAGTAAGAAATGTAGAAGGATTTAGAAGGATTAGATTTTGAAGCTAGGAATGTGTGGAAAATTATGAGTTCTAGTTTGTGCATACCAGGTTTGGAGTGTTAATGAAACATCCAGTTGTTTACATTCAAGGTATATGAGCCTGATGTTGATGGAGAGATGAGTGGTTGAGATACAGGTTAGGGATTTCTCAATTTATAGATGATTAAAGTAGACTTCCCAGGGAGCGAAAACAAGAGGAGTAAGAACGGTAGTCACTTAAAGATGGAACCCTAGGGACACTTTGAGTGAAGAGCATGTAGGGGCCAAGGGAAAACTTTCCCTTTGCCCTGTGAAGATTCACTAAAAATCACTGATAAAATGCAGATTAATAGGAGAAAAAGCATACGAGTGTTTTAAACCTACATACAAGTAATTTAAACCTTTACTCTTCTGTGGCTACTCTGCCTACTACAGAAGGCTCTGGGAGAGAAGTTAGTGTCTAAAGGCAGCTTCCTTTATTCCCTCCTGGGTGAGAGATAGCCATGAATAGATTTGAAGTAGCGTAGAACACTTTGGCAGTTAAGTGGAGGCCAGATTTGAGGCATGTGGAGGAAGGCATGTGGAGATTAAAAGGCATGCAAGTACTTATAGGGGAAAAAGCATACAAGTTTTACATAACACAAGAGCCTTCAGAATGAAGACCCAGAGATATAGGGGAAACTCAATTTTTTTGGCTTATATTTAATAAAGTATGGACAGTCATGTAGAAATAGGACTGGATGAAAAAGGTATAAACTAATGCTAATAGACTGAGTAGGGAAACTCAGCAAGGCCTGTCTGTCTAGGTTCTTCTTGGCCTCTCCATGCTGCATTTCTTCCTTCTGGGTGTGGGACAGGACCCTCTCTGGAATAGGGGTCTTATGACCTACAATCAGACAAAGTAGGTCAGATTGTTTCTTCATGGATGGTTTTTCCACAGAAAGGCAGGGAGAATGTTAGAGAAATATTTTTAGGTTTAATGGCTGGCTCTGGGGAGATGGGGCTCTGGTCTCTATGACCTGCCTTGGAGAAGAGAGATTCTAGTTTTTGTGGCTAGCCTCCAGGGAGAATGAGGGCCCAGGTGAAGGTCAGAAAAAACTTTTGTTTCTGATACTGCTTCTGAGGCCTTCACTTTGGGATGTCGTTTTTTGGAACCCTACAATAGAACAAAGAATGAGGTGGGAGACCAAGAAGGAAGTTAGTGAGGTGGGAGATTGTGTAGTTTCAAATGGCATCCACAGGTTCAAACATAGTACAGAGGCAAAGTGAAATAAGAATTGAAATGCTTCTGTCGGATTTGGCCAATTCAAACTTATTTTGGTGAATGTGACTAGATCCAATGGATGTTAGTATTAGCTGGGAACTTTAAGATAATGTAGGCTTAACCCTTGTTTTTAAAGATCAGAACATTTTAGAGATAAGAACTTTGAGAATTTTTATCTAGGTTATAACTAAAAATATTCCTTGCACATAGGTGCTCAGTGAACGACGGTGGAATGAACGATTGAACTCTTTATTGGCAGAGCTAGAGCTAGAAATCATACATCCAGATTCATGTTGTAGGGAAAGTTTTTTCTCTACTGTCTTAGGTTTGAATAGTGGGAGCCTGAGAAATAACTGACAATAGACATGTATCAGGAGAAAAAAAGGCATATTTACATGTGCACACCATATGTAAGGTGGAAGTACTTAGTAATGAGAAACTTACTGAATAGTTAGAGGTAAAGGTTTATGTACCAACTTCATAACAAAAAAAGAGAGGGTGTTTATGGCTTCCATGGGAAAATGTGGAACGTTTTATTGGACTTCCAATAAAGCAGAGGTCAAAGGCACCTGTATTTTCACGAAGCGGGTGAGTACAGCTGTAGTTCCTGGAGTATCTGGCTAAGTATAGATAATGTTTCTTTCTGTTGCTGCTGATTGGTCAGATGTTTTCAGCTTAATTTTAATATCTTCATTCACGTGGTATTGCTCTTTCCCTTATTATTTTCCTCCAAACTGTGCTCCATGGAATACCAGAGGTCCACAAAAGTATTTTAGAGTTCTTTAAAAATAGTGTATTTTTCCTCCATTGAAAAGTTTTAAATCCTGAAGATCTCATTTATCATGCTGACTTGATTATAATTTTACTGGAAAATATTCTATTTCTCTATATATTTTTCATTAAAACTCACTAAATGAAGCTTCCAGATTCAAGGACATTCTGTATCGTGTTACAATACAGATTCTTAAAATAGGGACCCTTAATTTTATTTTTCTCAGCAGTAAGAATTCATTTATTCAACAAGTATTTATAAAATACTTAACTGTTGATGAGACCATCTTAGGCATGGGACTAACAATAATGACAGTAAAATAAATAGCCATCTCTCTCTTTTTTAAAATGTCTCCACTTTCTTTTCTCTTTTTATTTATTTATTTATTTTTAAATTATACTAAGTTCTGGGATACATATGCAGAATGTTCAGGTTTGTTACATAGGTATACACTTGCCATGGTGGTTTGCTGCACCTATCAATCATTAGGTGTTTCTCCTGATGCTGTCCCTCCTCTATCCGCCAAACCCCCAACATGCCCCAGTGTGTGATGTTCGCCTACCTGTGTCTACGTGTTCTCGTTGTTCAACTCCCACTTGTGAGTGAACATGTGGTATTTGGTTTTCTGTTCCTGTGTTAGTTTGCTGAGAATGATGGTTTCTAGATTCATCCATGTCCCTGCAAAGGACATGAGCTCATCCCTTTTCATGGCTGCATAATATTCCATGGTATATATGTGCCACATTTTCTTTATCCAGTTTATCACTGATGGGCATTTGGGTTGGTTCCAAGTTTTTGCTAAATAGCCATCTCTTCATAGAACTTGCAGTTGATATTCTTGATAAACTTTAGATATTTTTTCATAACAATATATAAAATTTTATGATTTTAATTATTGAGTTCTTACTGGAAAAGATAAAATAATAGCTTTATAGTTTTATGAATTTAGATTCTGGTATTTATGAAATCATTATAACAAAAGGAAGATTAAATTAAACCATGAAAATTATTCTTAGAACGTTTTAAGGAACACCCTTAGTTTTCAGATTCTTTCATTGTTAACTCATTAGTTTGCACAATTAATGAATGATTTGAACACATCATTTGAGAATTCTTGCCTTGATTTTATTGATGAAAAAACTGACAGAGAGAACCACAGCGCTTTGTCGAAGGTTATCTAATGAGTTGTATCAGACTCAAATTGAGAATTCCTAGCTCTTGTTTCTTTCCTTATTTCAATAACACCCTAACCCCCAGGATTATTTGTAAGTACTTGTCAACATGGTTTCATTTTATGAGATCCTAATTCTTACGATCTCATTAAGATGCATTTTATTATGTAGACAAAAATAAATTTGAAATTAGTAAGACAGGAAGCTTTCCATTTGGAGTGGTCTATTGAACTATGTCTTTCATTTTTAGAAATACAACTTTAAATGAATATAAAATTATATAAATATATAGTAAAATCCTTTTAAAAATTGAAATTCTATAGTTAACCTTTGCATCAGACCTTATTCTTTTTTTTTTTTTTGAGATGGAGTCTTGCTCTGTCGGTCAGGCTGGAGTGAGTGCAGTGGCATGATCTCCGCTCACTGTAACGTCTGCCTCCTGTGTTCGAGTGATTCCCTTGCCTCAGCCTCCTGAGTGTCTAGGACTACAGGCACACGCCACCATGCCTGGCTAATGTTTTTGTATTTTAGTAGAGATGGGGTTTCACCATATTGGCCAGGATGGTTTCCATCTCTTGACCTTGTGATCTGCCCACCTTGGCCTCCCAAAGTGCTGGGATTACAGGTGTGAGCCACCGTGCCCTGCTCAGATCTTATTCTTAACTAAAAGTGTTTGCCTGTGTGGCTAATTGGAATAGAACTATGAAGGTAGAATTAATTAATTGCATTTACCAATGCTAGATGAATATACACATATAATAAAGCAGGTAATTAAATAATTCCATGCTAAAAATTGGGATTGGGACTACAAATTACCGAATAACTACCATAATCCTCTTTCATTTGGTATATATTGACTAAACTCAAAATTTTGAGTTAATACAAAATGGGCTATGCTGACAATAGTAAGAAACAAAGGATTGGTTCATTTTAGAAAATCTAACTTTGTTATGAAATCATTTTATAAATATTATATAATTATATTACATATATATTTGATATAAATATTTTATATATTAGTATATTGTATTGTATGTCAATATGGTTGTGTATATACACACACATACTCAAATACAACACAAAGACTAGGAATGAAATGGGTTGCGGATCAAGGAATCACCAATATTTAAAATAATTTCATTCACATACATATGAGAAAAGTGCATACATTATACTATGAACATACTGTGCATACATTATACTATGAACATACTGTGGAGAGGCATTTTACCTTTGACTGAAAACATTTAATTGAGAAACATAAAATATATTATTAAGAGATGTCCATATATAATATATTGAATAAAAAAAGTTTTAAAAGCACAAATTACTTTCTAATACTTAAAAAATGTTTTCCAGGTGTCTTTGATGTTATTTTCAACAAAGGAAATATATGCATTTTCCAAAGTCATGAGATGAGGCATCTTTCTCTTGCTCTTGACAATGGCATTGTCACTGGAATGGTGTGTAGTAAATTTTTCATTTTGCCATGTATCGATATTATTGTGTCCATATGTATTTCTGTATAAGATACATTTATAAGATTACCATTTCCTTTTGGCTTGTACTAGCACTTTTTTTCATTATTCTGTTTTGTTTCACTAATTGTTGAGACTGTGATGCGTAAATGGTTCTAAATTTCAGCAATCGGAATTTAGACAAGAAAGAGTAGACCAATTCTCTGATAACATGCAAAATTTTAATGAGTTTTCAAAAGGAGACTAACTTCTCAATGGCCCTTTTAGGGAGCATATTGTTGGGGAAAAATAGTAATTTTATATAATCAGGCTTTGTGTTGCTTGATTTAGATATGAAAAGTAGTATTTAACATATAAAGCTGTCTTTCCATGCATGTTACTTATTTTTAAAAATAATACAGCATAGAATAACTTTAATGCACTGTTTTAAGTGCTTAATATATATTATAATGTTTCATTCTTAAATCTACTAGATGAGAGAACCCATTGTCATTTGTATTTAACAGAAGAGGAACATGAAGAATAGAAGGATTAAGTGAGTTGCCCAGAGTCACAAGCTAGTAAGTGTGGAAGCAGGAATTTAACATAGGCAATCTGACACTAACACTCATGCTACAGCTTCCTCATATAATGCTATACAATTATTTTATTTTATTTTATTTTTGAGACAAAGTCTTGCTCTGTTACCCAGGCTGTAGGGCAGTTGGCATGAACAGAGCTCATTGCAGCCTCAAATTCCTGGGCTCAAGCATTCTTCCTGCCTCAGCCTTCCAATGTACTGGCATTACAGGCTGATTTCAGCTCGTGGGATGTTACTTAACTGAAGGGAAAATAATACTTACTGAAAAAAAACCCACCTTGTGTAATTCGTATGCCTGAAATTCTGACTAAGGGATCAGTCAGACTTCTCCATGAAACCTTTTCTTCTCTGCTGTGGACTTTGAATGGTACCCTACATTGTAGTTCATAGCACATTCTGATCATCATGGAGCCTGGTCATAGTAAATGCTTGAGAAATATGAATGTGGATGTGGAATCTACTTCGCTGAATTAAAAGTTGAAGAAATATTTAATTACTATATTTTTAAAAAAATAAAATTAAGGCTACCTTAGAGCCCTTATTCTACTAAGTTACACTAGGTTGATGGGAGATTTTATTTTAGTTACTAAGGGACTCACCTTGTTTCAAAGAAGATTTCACCTAGTATGGGCCTCAGAATATTTGGTGATAGCTGTCATAGCTTTGAACCACACTGGTCACTAAGATGTACCTGATCAAGTGTCAGATGGTTTCTTGCAGATCAATAATTCTGCCTCTTCCCTCCCATACTTGGGCAATGGAACTTTGTAGCTGATAGACTTAGTGTTTTACATCTAGCCATTCAAGAGGCACCAATGAGTTTTCTTCTTCAGGCCCAATGGCCTCCCTGGGGAACTAGAGGGAGATGGGGTAGGTCCTAAAACACTGTCCTGAACAATAATCATGTCTCCCTGTAGCATAACGTCCTCAGTTTGTTTTGTTTTTGAAAGCAAAATTTAGGTATGAGATAAAATGTCTATGGATTTCAGTTTTTAGTCCCAAATACTCTTAAATTAGGAGGACACAAATGAGGAAATGAAAAATAAACAATGGTAAGATACATATTAACATTAAATTGTCCTGCCAATCAAATTATTTTTCCAACATTTCCAACATTATTCCATGGATTCTGAGAAATCAAGAGAAGGAATTCCTTGGAGTAAGTCACTGTAAATAAGGCTGGGTAATAAAACCTACTGAATTACAAAATAATCAGATTTTATAAATGGTACAAAGTTTTCATAAAATGAAGTAGACACCTGTATATGTATATAACATGATTACATTTTAAACGGTTTTTATCTCTTGCTAATTTAGAGGGTTTTTTTGTTTTTGATTTTCCTTTTAGGTTAGTGGTGAGGCCACTACTGAGCTGCGGGTGCTTTATCAGTCTAACCGCTGTGCACTTCTTGAGTCCGCACTGGTTCCTGGCCACATAGTGGCTTTTGATCGTCATGGCAGAATAGCTGATGAATCATCAACAGGCTATGCAAACCTTTCAAAAGAATTTGTGATTTTTGTCAAGGTAAAATGCGGAAAGTTATTAAAGTTTATATTGCTAAATCCCAACTTTCTTTTGCCCTATTGAGGAAAAATTTAAATTGATTCATAATGCAGTAATCGAATCACTTCCCACTAGGTGGCATTGGTGCCTATTTCCATTCTGTTTGCCAGACTTCGAAAGGCAATAGAAATGACAGCTTTAGTAGCAAAGACACTCTAATGGGATTAACGTCAGTTGGAGATTAAACTACGAATGTGGAAATTCTTAATAAAAAGTAGAGAACCTTGCATTTGGGAGTCAAACAAATGTGTATATTGAACTTTTCTAACAATTAGAATTTATATTCTTTGAATGTTGTATACATTTGATCCTGTCATAATATTCTTTTTTCTTTGTGTTTGTGACTCCGTCTTAAAATATTATATTAATATAATAGTGATTATTTATGATGTTTCTTATTTTGTTCCAGGTGTTTATTGAGAATTTCACCACACCATGAGACTAAATTTAATCATCACAAAATAATAGATATTATCTGTATTTTAAAGGTGAAGGAAAAGATTTTCAGGGAAAATAATTATCTTAACTAGTATAGCATAGTTATTAAATCAGTATTCAGCTAAAGTCTACTTATATTTAAAACTTCAAAGATACTGTAAGTTCATTTCTAGACAATTGCAATAAAGCAATTATCTCAATAAAGCTAGTCACACAAATTCCTGAGTTTTCTAGTGCATGTAAAAGTTGTGTTTACTATACTGTGGTCTATTAAGTGTGCAACAGCATTGTGTTTAAAAAAATGTACATACCTTAATTTTAAAATATTTTAGTGCTAAAAAATGCTGACGATCATCTGAGCCTTCAGCAAGTTGTAACCTTTTTGCTGTTGCAGCGGTCTTGCCTCGATGTTGACAGCTGCTGATGAATCAAAGTGGTGGTGGTTGCAGATTGGGGTGGCTGTTGCCAGTTTCTTAAAATAAGACAACAATGAAGGTTGCCACATTGATTGACTCATTCTTTCATGAAAGATTTCTCTATAGCATGCAATATTGATTGATAGCATTTTGTCCATAGTAGAACTTTTCAAAATTGGTATCAATCCTCTCAAATACTGCTGCTGCTTTATCAACTGAGTTTATTTAATAGTCTGAATTATTTGTTGTCGTTTTAACAATGTTCATAGTATCTTCATCAGGAGTTTATTCTATTTCAACAAATGACGTTCTTTGTCATCCGTAAGAAGTAACCCTTCATCTGTTCAAGTTTGATCATGAGATTGCAGCAATTCAGTCACATCCTCAGGCTCCACTTCTCATTCTAGTTCCCTTGCTATTTCTACCACATCCGCAGTTATTTCCTCCTCTGAAATCTTGAACCACTCAAAATCATTCACGATGTTTGAATCAAATTCTTTCAAACTCCTGTTATTGTTGATATTTTGACTTCCTACCCCCATGACTCACAATTGTTCTTAATGGCATCTAGAATGGTGAATCTTTTTCAAAAGGTATTCAATGTACTTTGCCCAGACAAATCAGCAAAATATGGCAACTATAGTATTAGGAAATGTTTTTCTTAAATAATAAGGCTTGAAAGTTGAAATTACTCCTTGATCCATGGGCTACAGAATGGATATTGTGTTAGGAAGGCGTGAAAATAACATTAATCTCCTTGCACATCTCCATCAGAGCTCTTGGGTGACCAGGTGCATTGTCAATGAATAGTTATATTTTGAAAGAAATTGTTTTTTCCTGAGCAGTAGGTCTCAACATTGGGCTTAAAATACTCAGTAAACTATGCTATAAATAGATATGCTGTCCTCAAGGCTTTATTTTTCCATTTCTAGAGCATAGGCAGAGTAGATTTAGTATGATTTCAAAGGCGCCTAGGGTTTTTGGAATGATAAATGAGCATTAGCTTCAACTGAAAGTCACCAACTGCATTAGCCCCTAACAAGACAGTCAGCTTGTCTTTTGAAACTTTGAAGCCAGGCAATGAATTCTCTTCTGTAGCTATGAAAGTCATACATAGCATCTTCTTCCAATAGAAGGCTGTTTTATTTACACTGAAAATCTGTTGTTTAGCGTATCTTAACTAGATCTTCTGGGTAACTTGCTGCAGCTTCTCCATCAGCACTTGCTGCTTTACCTTCCACTGTTATGTTATGAAGATGGCTTCTTTCCTTAAAGCTCATCAACTAACCTCTGCTGGCTTCAACCTTTTCTCCTGCAACTTCCTCACCTCTCAGCCTTCATGAATTGCAAAGAGTTAGAGCTTTTCTGTTGGGGTTAGGCTTTGGCTAAGGGAATATTGTGGTTGGTTTTGATCTTATATCCAAGGCACTAAAACTTTCCCCATATCAGCAATAAGGCTGTTTAGGTTTCTAATTATTCATATATTCACTGGAGTAGCATTTCTGATTTGCTTCAAAACCTTTTCCTTTGTGTTTACAATGTGGCTACCTTGCACAAGAGGCCTAGCTTTAGATCTGTCTCAGCTTTTAAGTGTTCTTCCTCACTAAGCTCAATCATTTGTAGCTTTTGATTTAAAGCAGGAGATATGTGACCCTTTCTTTCACTGGAACACTTAGAGGCCATTATAGGGTTATTGATTAGTCTAATTTCAATATTGTTGTATCTGAGGGAATAGGGAGGCAAGGGAGAGAGATAGGGGAATGGCTGGTCATTGGAGCCATTCAGAACACACACAGCATTTATTAAGTTTACTGTCCTATATGGGCATGGTTTATGGCACCCCAAAATAATTACAATAGCTAACATCGAGGATCACTGATCACAGATCACCATAACATATATAATAACAATGAAAAGCTTGAAATATTATGATAATTACCAAACTGTGGCACAGAGACATGAAGTGAATATGTGCTGCTGGAAAAATAGCATTGAAAAACTTGCTTGGTGTAGGGTTGCCACAAACCTTCAATTTCTAAAAAAAAAAAAAATGCAGCATCTGTGAAGTGAATAAAGTGAAGCACAATCAAGTGAAGTGCAAGTAAACAAGGTATGTCTGTACTTACTGTGTACTAAACACTTTCTCACATTACTGTTTCTCGCACAACAACATAATTTTAACTTATACATCACATGTTATTTAGCTTAAGGTTAAACTTAAGGTTAATGGTTTCATAATACTCAAATGTAAGTATTATATGTATACACACATATATGCCTTTTTGTTGTTGAACATTTAATCTTTCTCTTTTGCCACTTCTACATATGATACTGTAATATATACTTTGACATATGCCTTAGACCACATCATTTATTATTTTCTTAGCTTAGAAAATTAAAAATTGAACTTAAGGGTTAGAGTGTGAAACTTTTAAGGCTCTGGGAACGTACTGCCAAATTTATTTCTTCAGATGTCCCACCTTTTCCTCCTGTGAAAGTTAAGCCAACTATAAAGTTAGGGGGAACAGTCTATAAAACTATTCTCACTTCTGACATCAACCACAGAGTTTGGGAGACCCTGAGACCACTATCAAGGCTTGATAATTCACTGGAAGAAATCACAGAACCCATTGAAAATTGTTTTCTCAAAGTTACAGTTTATTATAGAGAAAGGATACAGATTAAAATTGGCTAAGCAAAGAGTACACATAAGGCAGAGTCTATGAAAAAGCACCAAACATGAGATGTGCAGTGATTTTCTCCCCATGAAGTCAGGACAGAGGTACTTTCTCAGCACTGGTGTGTGACAGTATGCACGGAGTATTGCCAGCCAAGGAAGCTTCTCGAGCCTTGGTATTCAGAGTCTTTACTGGGCTTCATCATGTAGGGAGTCCGCATGGTTGGTCTCAGTCTCCAGCCTCTCAGGAGAACACTTGACACTTTCTTATGCAAAGCCCCCTGTCCTAAGTCACATTATTGCTCTCTGGCTGGCCCAAATTCCCCAGGCAAACAACACCACTCCTATCAGGCATGACACTCCAAGGGTAAAGAGATTACCATGCAGAAGCTGACACAAAGGTCAGACATCTCTGGGTAAAGTTAAATTCTTAGTACTTTCAGCAGTGTAGGAAAACACCCATCTCACTGACCACAGTGTTGCTGAGTATGATCCTTAAGGAGAAGAGCTTTGCCTATTTTCTAGAGGAATAAACATCTACTGTCAGCTTGTTTTTTTCATATTACTAGTGTGGATTACCTTTTCTTATGTTTATTCACCATTTGTATTTTATATTTTGTGATTTGAATATTTATCAGTTCTTTACTTTGTTAGTGTATTTCTAATTAACTTTCAAGAGTCTTCTATATCTTTCTCTTAAGTTGATTATATAGGATTATCTTAAATATATCTTTCTTGTATTTAATATGTTTTTACATTAATTCTTTTATGCATATATTTAAATGTTCATAGAGGGTGTTCCATAATTCAGTTACTCTTATAGCATAGTTTTTTATTGTGTTTTATATTAATATTAACATTATTTGTTTAAGGTGATAGTACATTCCTTAAGATAAATATTTGTGTTTTGTATTTTTTAAAAATCTCTGTAGCATCCGATACTGGCCTTTTTACTGTAAACAAATGATAACTGAAGTAATCAACCTCCTTTAGTTTTGTTTACCTTTGCATAGCAGTTACATTATTTACTCCTTTGGCTCATTTCCAGCCACCGAGCTTCCAGTAAGATCCTGATCACTGTGGCTGCTGTAAGAGAAGCGCCTCTCTAGCTGACTCCCTCTGGCAAAACACAAGCCTGTCATTGACTGCCTTTCTGTTCTGTTTGTTGCTCTGAAGGGGGTGTTCCTCAACAGTGCTGTGGTTCTGCTTGCTACAAGCCTGTGCCAGGCTCTGTGTCTCCAGCCTGATGGAAGCTGCACTGGAGTGGGAAGCCAGTCTGAAAAATCCTACTGGAAAGTGCATAAAATCAGCCCTGGGATTTGCATGTTTGAAAGTGTGAAAAATGCACAAATGTACCTAAGAATTAAGGATGGCCGGTGCGATGGAACAGTAAGCATCTGCTCTTGTTTCTCTCAGCAGATATTTAAGACATTTGCCAGTTGTAGACATGAGAATAGTACTTTATGAGTGGGTTTTGGAAATTGAATGTTACATGTGGTGGTCTGCCTTGACTGGCATTTTTAATAAGTGAGGAGAGCAGCCACATGACTGGTATGATAAGAGGAATCCTGACCCTTTAGACATGCCTCTGAAATGTATGTACAAATCACCTGGGAATTGTGTTAGGAGGCAGATTCTGATTCAGGAAGGCTGGCATGAGACCCAAGTGTTTACATTTCTAACAAGCTCTCAGCTGTGGCTGCTGATGCTGATCTACGAAGATGCTTTGAGAACCACGGTTCTATAAAGGCCAGCTCAACAGGGTTTCCTTTCTGCTCCTTTTGGTGCCTGAATTTCTACCACTGGAAACCCTGTACTTTGACTAAGGAAGTTATTTTAAATTCTAAATATTAGGGGTTTTTCTTTTTGGATTTTTATTTTTAGAGACAGAATCTCACTCTGTCACCCAGGCTGGAGTGCAGTGATGCAATCTCAGCTCACAGCAACCCAGGTGATCCTCCTGCCTCAGTCTCCTGAGTAGGTGGGACTGCAGGAACATGCCACCATGTGTTGCTAATTTTTGTACTTTTTGTAGAAAGAGGGTCTTGCCATATTGCCTAGGCTGGTCTCCAACTCCTAGGCTCAAGAGATCCACTGCCTTGGCCTCCCAAACTTCTAGAATTATAAGCCTGAGATACTGTGTCCGGATAGAGGTTTTTCTTTAATTCCTTGAGCCTTAGGAGGGGATATGGACGATAACTAACCTAACAGTTTATATATATTCATAATTCTTCTGTGGGGTGAGGAACAGGTAAGATTACATGTTTAACCTTCTTGTTAATGCTCTCTCCATCTATTATTTAAAATAGATCTTCTGGGTAAATTCTGAGGTCCTCCCTCTCTCTTTTTACCAGTAATGATGTCTAGCTATAAGGGAGAACTTGCATGAGCTTGTTGCGGTATGAGAAGGTAGGACTTAGACCTTTCATGGTCCTCTGGGTCTCTGTCTGTGCTGCACACTGGTGAGTTTGTGTCAGGTGAGCTGCACTGATGCTCACAATGCAAAGGTGAAGTACACACACATATATACATGTAGTTAATATCCCTGATCTTCTCACAAGGGCATAATGAAGTAGATTTTATCACTATTTCACAGAAGAGGAAGCCAAGCTTAAGAGACAAAGTGTCATGCTTGTAGTCTTTACACTGGTAAGTGGACTAATTGGGATAAAAATGGGTAACATTATTACTATGACCAGACTAGTTAGAAGTACAATTTCATCTAATGCCCAGTCACCCCATAGGAGAAACATCAGTAAGTAGCTTTCCTATCCTCAGCATTCACAAGGTATACAAGCCTTTCCCTGCTGGGGCTCCTAGGAGTGCTCAGAACCATGAGATAATGTGTTACTATATAATACATGCTTTGGTGTTTGTGTTTGGAAGTTGCCAGGCAGAGTTTCTGGAGGCAGATATAAGTGTCACTCCAAAGTGGGAAATGGGTCAACATTGGAAATTTGTATCTTCCCTGGGTAGCAACCAAAGGGACAGCTCAGTGGTTGCTCACTTTCCATTTATCTGCCTCATGCTCTAGCTAAATGGTGATTTCTTGTTCTTCACTTCCAGCCTGTGTACCCATCTCTGTCTCTTCTACTTTTTTTCTCAGTGTGCTAGTTATCTTATTCTTCCCAGTGAGTAAACTTGCTGTGTAAGTTTTTAGCAGACTCTTTCTTTCCTACACTTAATATTCACGCTTTTTCTTTTTCTTCCTATTTGTGCTATAGATGACTCAGCTCTATCTAATGGGGCTGAGGGACTGGAAGAAGTCCTTGGCATTCAATTGAAAGAATCTGGTGATCACAGAAAGTTGGGTGGAGATGTACAGATTAAAACACAGAAGTATTATCCTGCCACAAAGAAACTATTGGCATGCTCATTCTGCAAATGCTGAAGCTGAGTGTGAGCCTGGTTAAGTAGCTCACCTCAAGTTCCCAGATAGCCTTAGAGCTGAGGCTCCATCCAGCTTTGTTGACTTCCTATGGCCCTGTTGTGGGGGACTAAAAATAACAGGATGGAGAAACTAGGTTGCCTCATGAGGAGACCAGAGTCAGGACACATGAGGTGGAGATGATTCTAGACACAAAACCAAGGTTTTCTTTAGAAATTTCCCAAGAACCAGCCTTGTTGACAGTGTGTCAGGTGAGTGAGTGGCTCTGAAATAGATGGGTGAACACTCTGTGCCATGTGAGCCTATGTTGTGCTGCTCTGCATCAATATTGGGAGCCCCTTCTGTTTCCCCTTCCTGAAGGAGTTCTCGGGATGAAATGCCGGGTGCAGGACTTCTGTGTACGTTGGAAGGCAATCATGCTGAGCTGAGCTGAACTGAGCTGAGGCAGGCAATCATGCACTGGAGTTTCAAACCCAAGTATCACTTCTCCTTAGAGATATTTCACAATTTGAAAAAAGCCAGAGGCATTTGTTCTGATTGCTTTGAGGCAGAGATAGCCAAAATGGAGAACCCAGTGAAATGGACTGATAAAGGTGAAAGCATGTAAATGAGTTGGTTACACAGAATTTGATATACAGAACATTAAAATAAGAAATGCTGGACATAAGGCAGAGATTCTCTAGGCCTTTTGGAGATAAGCACACCATAGCTTGGTTACATGAGACTTGTCCGGAGGGTTAAGGTCACTCCTTTGAGGTCTCTGAAGGCAACACATGTGTGTAAAATAGTAGCTAAATGCAAAAGACACTGGTAAGGGGAGCTGTGTAAAGGGGCAAACCAGAAATAACAGGTTCATATATGCTGGGCGATATTCAAAATATTGTATTTAATAAGCAGTTTGGTACACTGAAACTCCTAGAGTGCAAACTTCAGGACGAGCAAGGGGCCTTAAAGGCCCAAGATGTGGATGAGGTCTTGTCTGGCCATGCTATCAGGGCTCCATTTTTTGTGCTGGGATCTAGGCCCTGATGCCTAACCCTGGCAGTGGGCTGTGACCTCTAGGAGTTCTCCCATTCTGGGGCGACCAGAACATGAGGGAGACACAAGGGGGCTCAGACGATGGCTATTCGCCATCCAATATGGAAATATTGATGCAGGATACTTTCTTGACCCCTTTGTGGGTCTTGTGACAAGAGTGCCCATTTACTTAGCCCACCCTGCTCAAGCCCTCATGGGAGGGAGCATGCAAGCTCTGGAGCAAGTGAATGGAAAAACTGACTGGCTGCTTTAGTACCAGCAGTAGCAAACTCTGTGCAGGCCCCACGACAGCATACAGGTGGGGGTGCCTGCAACCCCAAAGCCCGAGAAGGGGTGTGTTATAATGCTCCCTTAGTTCCACCATCCACAGACAGCAGTGTATCAGTTCTGTGGGCCCTTTCCCTTGTCACATGGGGCAGCTGCCCTTCACCACTGGAGGAAAAGGGCCAGTGTGACAGCCTTTTTGAGTACCCACACTTGGTGTATCCTGAATTCTTGTCCAGTGCCTAAGAGGAACGAGGTCATGTGGACGAATTGAAGGATGGTGAATGCAGAAAATTTTATTGAGTAATGATGAACGTGCCTGTCAGCTGAGAGAGAAGCTGGAAAAAGGATGGGAAGGGCAGGTTACTGTACTCTGAAGTTAAGCCATCTCTCTGCCTTGTCCAGCCACTGTCTCTGAAGTTAAGTCGCCTCTCCCCGATGTCCAGCTGCTTATCCTCTCTGCTGGCTGCGTCTGGGTCTTTATAGGCACAGAATGGGGAGATGGGGCAGGCAATAGGTTGTTTTGGAAAAGGCAACATTCGACTGGTAAAAAGACATTATTCAGAAAGAACCAGTCGGGAGAGAGCGGGCATACAAGGATGGAATTTTTCACTTTGGGCTGCGGGTTCCAGGCTTTTCAGCTCACAGGTGGGGTTTTGCCAGGGACCCGCTCCTCTTTGCTTAGAATTTCTCTGACTCCTGTTGCTATCAATACTTCAGTATTTAAAACACATTGGTCTGGCTCTACCAATGTGTACCAGTTCGGTGTCAACCCTCAGAATAAGGTGAGGTGAGTGTAATCCTTGAGGATTACAGAGGAAATATTGTTACTTTGTTTTTTTTAATAGACATTCATAAAAATCTTCAGCTTAACATAAGGTTTTGAAGGTCTTCCTGGCCTATATCATACTGTATGTCAGTAACTTTTGCCCTTGTGCCTCCTAAATTCAGAGGCTCAAACATTCTCTAGATGTTTCTAGCTTCCTGTTATTTCTGTTAAAAATTCCAACCCTGTTCTTGGAAAAATTATTGCATTGGAAAGTTACTGCTAAAAGATTTGAAATTTTACACAGTCTGTCCATAAAGCCAGAAGCTCTTGAATACTCTGTAAATCATAGGAAAGTGTGACACTGCTCTGGCCAATGGTGAATTCCCTGGTACTATAACCAGATCAGCAAGACAAAGGGAGGAGGCTGACTGTATTTTTAGTGTCTACTGCATGCCAAGGCTGAGTGAGCTCTCTTATGTTTGTAGTAATGCCCCTTAACCCTAAGTTCACACAGCACACAATCAGGAAAGCAAACAGCTGCAGCAGGTCTTCACCTAAAACCGACCCATGTAAATGATATTATGACTCCTTTTGTGTAGTTATTGAAAGATTTGCCAGAGTTGAAGAGTTTCTGTTCTAAATTTAATGCTTGTAATTGTAGGCGACAAAATGTGGTTTTTTTTTTCACCCATTGCAAGCTTCCTGGCTGAGACCCCATGATAAAAGCAGATTAATAAGAGAAAAACAAACAAATTCACTTATAAGTTGTGTGTAGCTCAGGGACCTTCAGAAATGATGATCCAAAGACCTAGGGAAAACTTTGTATTTTTGTAGACACTTAGGCAGAAGTATGATTGGAGAACAAAAGGGTTTGATCTAATGGTAATAAACTGTGGGGAACTTAGTAAGGCCTGTCTCTTTGGTTTTTCTTGGAGTCACTGTGATATTTCTTTCCCCAGGGTATAAAGTAGGACACCTGTCACATGAGGGTCTTAGGGGAAACAAGGAGAGGGAAGGTCAGAGAGTGACCTTTCCAGGTTTTGTGGGCTGGTTCCTGGGAGAAGAGGCAGGATGAATTCTAGATTCTGTGGCCTGCATTGGGAGAGAAAGGGGAGAAGGAATTGCAGTTTCTACGGCCTGCTTCAGGAGAGTGGGCTGGGGAGGGTCAGGGAGACCTTCCTGCTTCCACAGTTTTCTCATTTGCTTCAGCTTAAAATACTCACTGTGCCAAGGTGCCACATTTTAGGGTAGTGTTTCCTGCATTCCATCATAAGTATCAGGCACGGTCCAGAGCAGTGGCGTCCTAGCTCTTCACTGGGATTGGCCCCTTGCTGTGGCTTCTCACACATGCTGTCACTGAACATCAGGGCTCTCCTGTGGGTCTCCTGTGGGTTACCAGTTGTTCTGTGCATTAACAACTACGTCATTAGCAGAGGCCTAAAGGAGCACTCTGAGGCTACCTCCTGATGGTGTCTGCCACTCAAACAACATTGATTTTTAACCTTTACTCTGGTACTTTTATAGAGAAGACCCTCTACAGAAAACTCATCGTTTGTGTTTTACTTCTGCTACTTCCGTTGTCGTGTTTTCTTTGACTTGTTTAATGACTCATTGATTTCGTTGTCTGACTTTAAAATTCTCCATTTGAAATTTTGGTAGTGAGTCATTTTACGCAAAATGCCTGTACTTCCTTGTTCTTAAGAAACAGTATTGATACATAATAACAAAGTATATTATTTTCACTTTCATTGTATCTGACTAGGAATCATTAAACCGGAATGACATTACCCTTGAAAACTGAATGAAAACAGTCCTTTTAATTACCCTAGTTTGCATATGTTTAGAGGCTATGGTACAGCATGCTTTTAATCTCCAAAGGGATTTAAGATACATTCAAAGGTAAATGGTAATGCATGGTCATGTTATTATACCTTAAAAACCCAGCGGTGCCTTAGTCCTGGTAGCTATTCAACAAAGGCTTTTTTTTTTGTACTAAAGTGAATTGAATAAAAACATTAATGGTCCCAACATGTCTGCTGTTGTACATTTGAAAACATTTTTATAGGCAAATACATTTAAATCAAATGACATTGATCCTATAACAAATATTTCTATTTCTGTTACCATGAAATTTTTATCCTGTATGAGTAAATCACCTTAATAGATTTGGTGCAATAGAAACTCAAGTTAGCAACAAACAGCATGCAGTTCACTAGGGACATTTGTAAGGGTGTTAATTTAAAGAAGAAAAACAAACTTGAAAATAACATGGGTGGAACTCAGTAAGCATGAGTACAAAAGAAGAAAAGATGTAGGAATTGTAGGAAAAATAAGCTCAAGTGTGATCACTGTGTCCAAGATACACACACAGACACACCCCACACTTGCAGGGTGCTTGTCTATGGGCAAGAGTTTAGTTTGTAGAAACTAGGAAACATTCTCACATTGTAGATTTGTCTAATTTTGCCTCTTCATTCAAAATATATTCTACACATGCGAATAATTTAAAAATTAAAGGTAATTCATATTTATAAGAAGTTGAAATATAAAAACACATGAAAGCATATAGAATTAGGTATACACAGTGCTAGACCAGTGGGTTGAAAAGTATAAAGTTCAG
The DNA here is from genome assembly GCA_963573385.1 of Cacajao melanocephalus. NCBI lineage: Eukaryota > Metazoa > Chordata > Mammalia > Primates > Pitheciidae > Cacajao > Cacajao melanocephalus. The sequence goes on from CAUYLG010058773.1 coordinate 28,097, forward strand.
TGAAAGTCTTAGTTTTATGTAAAAATTATAAATCATGTTTTACCTAATCAAAAAATTTTTAAAACCTGATCTGAATAAAATTGTGTTTACATACATAGCCACATGCAAGATAAATTATTTTGTTTGAATTTTCTAAAGAATGGTCTTACATTTCGCTATGACTGAAACTGCTTTTGCAAAAATTATGATAGTGAGAAAAATCTGACACAGGAAAATTATGGCACTGAAAGAAATTTGACCTAACCAATTCCATCTTGCTTCTAATCTGCAACCTGTCCTAGTTCATTCCTGGTCATAGGCCAAACTAACTTTGGGAGGAACTTAATTTGCAGTTTAACTTCGTTTTTTGTTTGTTTGTTTGTTTTGAGACAGAGTTTCGCTCTTGTCACCGAGCTGTAGTGCAATGGCAGGATCTTGGCTCTCTGCAACCTCTGCATCCTGAGTTCAAGCAATTCTACTGCCTCAGTTTCACTGGTAGCTGGGATTACAGGCTCCCACCACCATGCTGGGCTAATTTTTGTATTTTTAGTAGATACTGGCTTTTACCATGTTGGCCAGGCTGGTCTCAAACGGCTGACCTCAGGTGATCCACCCGCCTCGGCCTCCCAAAGTGCTAGAATTACAGGCATGAGCCACTGTGCTCGACCTATAGTTTAACTTTGAAACAAAAATAATAACAGCCCCTCTCTGAAGCAAACCCCTTCCTTGTTTAGGCACCAGACAGCCTTGGTAAAACTAACAAATTAGCCACAAGATTAGAAATTACGGCGCAGAAGTCATGTAGCCAGAGCCCACAGATTCCTGACGTTTCCAGTTGCCCCTATGGCTAACATCACTGTTGTAAAATCTAAGATTGGAGTTTAGGGTATATTTTAGACCCCACATTCTGATGGACCAGCTGGTGACACCCAGACTAGTAAACTGGCTCAACTAGTCTTGTGTTGCACACCCAGGAACTGAAGAAAGCAAGAAGACAGCTTCAACTCCCTATGATTTCATCCCTGACCTACCCAACCAATCAGCATTCCCCATTCTCTAGCCTCGTGCCTGCCGAACTGTCTTTTAAAAATGTGGGCCTTGAAATTTTGGGGGAGGTTAATTTGAGTAATAATAAAACTCCAGTCTCCCATTTACCCTGCTCTGCATGTATTAAGCTCGTTCTGTGTTGCAGTTCCTCCATCTTCATAAACCAGCTCTAGCTGGGCAGCAGGCAAGATGAACTTGTCGGTGGTTACATTGTTGTAGACCACAGTCTATGTATTTAATCTTTACAGCATGAAAGAGATTTGAAGAATATACAGTGGGCCTTAAGGACAGCCACAAAGATTTCTCCATCAGGGGCAAATAGGCCTTAAGAAAGGTATAAATTGTTTCATCTTGGAAAAGGAAAGGCATTAATAATACTTCAGTATATAGAATGTATACTACCAGGATACAGGCACCACAGTGGGGAGAGTCTTGTTTGCTTTGTTTATTAAAATACCCCAAACTGTACAGCAAGAACTGATGTTTGATAAGTGCTCAACAAATATTAAGTATAAGAAGTTAAAATGTCACTTGGTGATGATAACTAGGAGTTGTTCTACTGCAAAGCAGCCGAATAGAGGGAAGTGGGCATTAGATGTTATGGTAGCTTGCAGTGGTGAAAGCATGCATCAGATATTCTAACATGGTTTTGTCTAGTTGCTGTTTGCTGCAGATGTGTAGGAAGGCACACCTTTTGCATTCAGAACCCATGTTTTATTTCCCATCTTCATCTCTTTAATCAGTTCTTATTTGGGTTAGGGATGAAGCAGAGATTTTTTAAATGAAAGCAGGAAAGAGAAAATAATGGAAACTAAAGGTTTATTGTTTTGAAATTTAGTTATATTCAATTTTATTTTTATTATTTTCACTAATTATACTTAGTGGAGGTTAAAAATACCATTCCTTCAGGGATCGTTGGAGGGGAGGAATACGCACACAACATGGATCTCCAGAACAATAATTAATTGGTAATCCCTTTCAAGTTGTGGTTCAAGCCTTTCTGCAAAGGCTCAGGAGAGGTAGGTTGATCTGAGCAGAGTGGGTGAGTAGAAGTTTCCTGGAATGGTGAATTTTAGAGGGAGGGAATAATTCCACTTTTCTTTATCAAAGAGAGAAGAGGACGTTACATGAACAAATTATGAGATTAGAAATTAGTAAAAAGAAATCTAGAACTAACAAATACTGAGTTTCTACTAAAAGGCAGAAACTGCTTGTCAATAGTGTTACAGTAGATATACTAAGACATGCTGCCTGCTCTCAGGAAACTTGTAATTTAAAAGGGGAAAAGAAGAGTGTAAACAGACAAATACACTACAGTCTGCAAAGTGCAATACCAGAAGTAAGTACCAAGTTCAATGTTGTTTTGGAAAAAGATGGATGTGAGAAAGAATTTTCAGTTGTGTGAGTCGTGAGCAATTGCTTGAGATGTTTAATGTAAAATGACATTGATTTTTAATATATTATCTGTTCTCAGTTTGGGGAGATAGTGGTTTGGGAATAATATTCAAGTTCATAAATCTGACCTCACTGTAGAAGATGTGCTAGTTTACGGAGAAGCTGAAGTTTGGAAGAATAACTGTGAGGTTACTATAATGAAACACAGTTTGACTGAAAAGCCTGTGATTTATCTAAAGTGCGCTTGTAGTTTTAATATGTTCCAGTGTGCTTAGTTTGACTGATGGATTTTTTTTTTCTGTCAGAATATGCTTGTATATCTTGGTTTCTATCTAGTTGAAAGATTAGTCCCTTACAGGTCAATAATAATGGTTTTAAAAAATTATTTATTTATTTTCTCTCCTTTCCTTCATCCTTGTTTGATATCTTGGCACAAAGACTTAAAAAAAAAGTCATGGAAAAAGGTGATGGGACACAGACTGTTCTTCAGGTCCCTGGACATGGGTATACCAACTGTGTGTAATTTCATATATCACTGATACTATAGTCAGAGCATTTTGGGCAACATAGGGCTTGAGAGTCTTGCCCTACAAATTTTAATTGCTTTCCTATATAATAGCAATGAACAATTGGAATTTAAAATTAAAAACACAGTGCCAGTTATATTAGCACAAAAATGTATAAATCTAACAAAAATATATTCTAGATCTAAATGTAGAAAACTAGAAAATGCTGATGAAAGAAATCAAAGAAAATTTAAATAAATGGACAGATATTCCTTGTTTGTGTATTGGAAGACTCAAGGTGGTTGTCAGTTCTTACCATCTTGATCAATAGATTCAATACAATTCTAATCAAAATTCCAGCAAGCTATTTATAAGCTAGTCCTGAGTTTATATGGAAAGGCAACAGACCCAGAATAGCCAACGTAATACTGAAGAAGAACAAAGTTAGAAGACTGAAACTACCTAACTTTAAGATTTACTATAAAGCTACAGAAATCAAGACACTGTGGTATTGGTGAAAGAAAAGGCACAGAAATCAATGGAGCAGAATAGAGAGCCTAGAAATAGACCCTCACAAATACAGTGAAGTGATTTTTGACAAAGGAGCAAAGGCAACTCAATGGAGAAAGGATAGATTTTTCAACAAATTGTGCTGGAACAATTGGATGTCGACATGCCTACACATGAATCTAGACCAAGAGCTTAAACATGCCCATGAATGTTTATAGCAGCTTTTTTCATAATTACCCCAAACTGGAAACAACCAAGATGTTCTTCAATAGGTGAAGGTATACATTTTGGTACATTCATAAAATGGAATATTATTCATCAGTAAAAAGAAATGAGCCATTAAGAAACATTGAGGAAACTTAAATGCATATTGCTAAGTGTAAGAAGCCAGTATGATAAGGCTACATATTATACCATTCCAATTATTACATGACATTCTGGAAAATGCAAAGCTATAGACACAGTAAAATGATCAGTGGCTGCTGAGGGGTTTGAGGGAAGTATGGGAAGGATAAGTAGATGAAGCATAGGGGATCTTTAGGTCAGTAAAATTATTCTATATGCTATTGTAATAATGGATACAAGACATTATGCATTTGTTAAAACCCACAGAACTGTGTAACACAAAGAGTAAACCTTAATGTGTGCAAATACATCATTTAAGAGGTTTAGGAATCTCAGGAAAGAATGCAAATGGTCTAAGATAAGGCCCAAAGATCCTATGCTACACACATACTGAAGCTGCTTTTCTGCACTTACCTTCTCTGTTCAGCAACATTAAGGTGCTTGTTCATCCATACACCATGCTGCCTATGATCTCTCTGTCTTAGTTTGTGGTACCCCTCTGCCTGAAACTTCCTATCCCTACCCCTAGCTCATCTTCCCCTGCTTATTATCTGTATATGTGATTGTCTTCTCTATTTGACCATGAACAAATCAAGTCCAGAAACTTATAGAATTCAGAACAAGAACAGAAGATAGAAATTGCTTACTTTATAAAAAAGAGGGAGAGACTAACTTGGTTCTTACTGACAAGAAGCTCACATTTGAGTGGAGACCAGAATGTAATTTATATTACAAATAAAATAGTAGTGGCTACTGGAAATTTTAATCCATTGTCACAAAACTCATTAATTAGGACTGAAATCCTATAGGGAAATTTTTAGAACAATGAAAGGTGAAATGTTTTCTAACAGTACATTATAAATGGCTTAAAGAAGGGAGAAGTGTTATAATAATCTGAGTGTGTGTAGGTTACTGCTAGGCACCCAATTCTTGAATATTTTCCTCTACAGTCTTTGTATCATTTGTGTGCATGCTGTTTATGAACATTCCATCTGGAAAATGCAGAGTAGCACAGAAAATTGGTTTACATTTAAATGTAAATTGACTTACGTTAAGAATAGCCCTTTCCCCACCATTTTAGAGTATTTTCTAGAAGGAAAGTTGTACATTTTAATGTTCTATGTTCACCGATAGAGATGAGCAACTCCGAAATAAAATACAGCATACACCACTCTCCTTAGTTGAAGCTCTTAGGCAATTCAGAGATTTTTGTCCAAAGGCATGTGTCCTTGCCTTAGCCCATCGTGTGGTCTCTGTTTCTGGATCTTGTGAAATAGGATGAAGCACACAGTGCAATTTATGGAGAAAGGCTCTAGATTTATCATGGTGATTCAAAATGAGACAAAATTATATTCTTGTAACATGACTGGTTTTAAATTCTTTTAGGGTTTGCTCACATTTATTGAGTAATTTATATTGATTATAGGGTACAGGAGATGTCAACTGTCATTTTAAAATTAAGAAGAACTTGGAGAATGCATCTATAAGCCTGGAATCTACGAAGAGCCCAGGATTATTTGTTGGACTTCAGTCGGATGGGCAGGCAAAACCAATGATTTATATCAAGGATGAGAATGTTTGCTTCTATCCACAGGTCATCCAATGTATGTTTACTCTGAAATACTTTGATTTTTGGTTTGCTGTATGATGGTTTGTGTATAGTGTCTGAAAATTTCATCATGTTTTTACTAGGCAATTCTCTGTTGTTAAGCTTTTTTTGTTTGCTATAATTCCAGAAGCAATGGAAGGAAAACATAATGAAGACCAGTTGCCTCAAGTTTTCAGATAATTAATATTAGGTATAGAGTTTTTGCTACAGTGAACTTCTTTGTAATTTTTAAAATTGTGTGTGTTTGTGTGTGTGTGTGTGTGTGTGTGAGCGCGCATTCGTGTGTCTGTGTAAATGTGCCTGTTTGAATCTTTGTTTTTTAAGGATAGCTTTATATACCTGAGAGGGATGAGGCTGTTAGAAATATTCTCAGATTCATTGCTATTAATTTTTAATGCTTTCAATATAAAAAGATGTGGAATAAAGATCAACACAAATGGAATTTGGATTAAAAATAGGATTTGGAAAAAATTCTCAAGATAGGACAAGAATGTGAATATTTTGACACTGCTTTCTCTCATATCTCAGTTCATGTTCTCTAGCAAATTGAAATGAAGATATGAGGACATTATTTAAACATGTATTTGTGTTCAAACTTTAAAATGTGTTTGAACACAAAGGCTAATAAGGTAACTGTATTGTATTTTTCAATTATCTGGAAGTTTAGTTTGCTATCTAATTTTCGCTTGATGTGGTTCCGTGAATTTTGGCTTCTGCGTCATTTTCTTAGCTAGTCTACTTTTGTTTAGCTTCTGTTGGCTTATGAGAGTCCATGTATACTGTATATGATATCCCACAGAAGATAGCTTAGAATAGGAACAAAATGATCTTGATGTAACATGATGGTGTATCTGGCCCTGTTCTTCACCCTGTCTGCATTAACTCCTTTTCAGCCTTTAGTTGCCTTATTTAAAATTTTTCAAACTGTTGGGCTAGTCTACCTGAGTTCACTGCCATCCATACCACCATTTTCCCACAGGCTGGCACAGATTGGCATTCCTCCTTGACACGATGCACATGCCACCTGCCTCTGGAGCTCTGAGGAGAAACAGGTGACTTCAAAGCCAGCAGAAGGATACAGGGTGGAGTAGAACAAGAGCAGTGGGAAATAGCTAGCAGGGGACAGCTGCCATGCTGGAAGAGCACAGGGAGAAAATAGAAGTGACCAGGAAGTGGGTGGAGATGAAAAGGAGAAAAAGAAATGAAAAGTAATTTGTGGCAAGACATAGAGATAATAAAAGGCCACATTTGTCAACCTTAGGGTATTAGTACTGAAAGATCCAATATAAACAAAGCCATTCTTCTTTACAGCCCCTACAATTTAGTTTTGTTACTAAAGAATGGATGATTTATGTTTTCTGGAGGCAGCCTCCTGCTTTAACAAGGGCAAGAATGCAGGAGACGTTGCTTTAGAAATTTTATTGAAGATTCATGAATCCTAGGAATTCTCAGGAAGGGTTTGAAAGCATCAACATTTCTTCAAAATACAAAATACTACTTTCCAATTTCACAGAAGAGAATTCCATTGGGATTTCTTAGTGTTAAAAACTCTATCTTGGGGGATTTTGTGAAAAGTGACAGAATGTTTATGTAAAAGTTTGTAGGGCTGGACATGATGGCTCATGCCTGTAATCCCGGCACTTTGGGAGGCCAAGATGGATGGATCACTTGAGGCCAGGAGTTTGAGACCAGCCAGGCCAACATGGCAAAACCCTGTCTCTGCTAAAAATACAAAAATTAGCTGGTTGTGGTGGTACACGGCTGTAATCCCAGCTTCTGGGAAGGCTGAGGTAGGAGAATCACTTGAACCTGGGAGGTGGAGGTTGCAGTAAGCTGAGAACCCACCACTGCACTCCAGCTGCCAAAAAAAAAAAAAGTTTATAGTAATTCCTGGAGTCATTTTGTTATTTTAGAATGTTTTCTAACTAGACTGTCTACATATAATAGATTGAACCTACCCTATGCCAAAAAAATTCACTTGAAACATTTGGGAGTTTTCAGTTGTTTATATTCCAATACAGAGATAAAGCAGCCCCTGAAAAAGTTAAGCTGAAACCTTTTTTTTTCAGTGGGAACTTTTCCTTGTGGTTGTCTAGACAGCAGAATTAAAGTTGTGAAGTACTCTGAGTGATAAGGGGACTTGGATAGGGGAAGAGATTGTGGTAGGAAGAGGGTCATAAAGTTACATCACTCAAGAGACTCCACCTGTTGCCCCCAGGCATGCAATCTAGATGAGTGACCCTTGGTTCCATGGAAGCCATTGCACCTCAAGTTAGTGTCTACACACTGCCTAGCCTGACATGGCACACAATCACTTGGAGGGCATGGCTCTGTCCAGCCTAGGATGAGGGCAGTCTCATTGGCAGGGTCCACCCAGCAAACAGCAAGAGGCTTAGCAGTATAGCAGGGTAGAGGGACAATGGTGGGATTTCAGCACACAGGCTCCAAGAGACAGAATGCCAGTGTCAAGATCCTGGGGGTAGGAGGGCACCCTTTGCCAGTGGTATGCTCTCACAGCTCCTGGACCACATGCCTCTGTTCTGTCAAATGAGGACCAAGAGTGTCTTCACTCAGTTGTGGTGTGAGAATTATGTGAATTAACATATGTAAGATGCTTAGAATAGTGACTGGCACTCAGCAAGTGCTGTGTAAGTATTTGCTGTTATGATTATTAAAGAAGAACAGCACTTCATGGCATATTTTTTATGATTTAAATAGAGTTGATAGATTCCTGGAAGATAAGAGATTCCATCTCATCACCTCTTTTAATCACTTTGCATATTTGATTGATTTTTTTCATCTACAGTTTGGTAAGGATTTGGTTTAATTTACTGTGTATTGGGAATTTATAATAAAAAGTCATTTATCCCACTACCGTTTAGCTGTTCTTGCTAGCTTGTGCACTAAAACCTCTTCATTCTCTATTTTCATGAATTTGTATTTGTAGTAGATACAGGAGAAAGTGTGAAAAGATCTGACCCCTTGGGCTTATGTGATCAGTTATTATACTGAACCCACAGAGATTCTCCATTGGTTATTCAGATATGTGGATGATTTGAAAGTTTTCTTCATTTCTATTCCTCCAGATAATAAGCCTGAATTTATAATTCCATACAGTAAGACCACACTGTTAGGTATGATTTTAAAGAACTGTAGATCAATGTAACATGTCACTTTTCATTAACTTCAGTGTACTGTTACTTTTATAGAATACTTAGGAAAGAGTGAACATATCTAAATTTTTAGAAATATTTTAATAGCGACTTAGCAGCACAGAAATTTGCCTCCTTTTGCTCTAATTCCAGCCCCGTTTTATGGTATGAGCCATCCTCTATATACAGATCATGAGACTCTGGCTATTAGTAATCCCTCAAAAATGCAGGACTGAAGATACTGTTCAGATGTTACATTTTTATTACAATAAGAATTTCTTTCAGGTTCAAGTCTTATGGAAGTTTGCATTAAAATATATTTGGAAAATTTATTTTTGCTTCATTCTAGTCTGCTAAGATCATTCAAGCATAAAAATCTAAATGAAATACTGTCATATATTCAATTAATAAAATTCCAACTATGTGTATTACAATCTTGAAAATATGACAAAATATGTTTCAGGTGATAAAATAGACTATATGGATTTAAAATATACATCCACTAATAATGTGACACTATAATAATTGCTATTATGTAAGTTTTAGCTTGTTTTACTTTTAAAATAGAAAGTATTCAATAAAACGAAAGACTTTTCCTAATTGATTTTTTAGAGTTACTGCCTTTATAGTCTGGTAGATCTTGATACAGCTTAAATTTTAGAAGTAGTGAGATGCTACCTGAAGTGATTCATTAATCATCCAATTCTAGCTATATATGTAACATATACCTTTTGATAATATCTCTACCTAGACAGCTCTGATTCTTTCACCTTCACCACAGGTTTTGTTTTACATTGCTAGTGATACAGTTTTCACTTTTTTTCAATTGTAAAAGTCAGACAAAGAGCTACTAAGAGTTACTCCATTTCAGAGTATTGTATTATTGGAGGGTCACTTTAGTACTTGGCTTTTGAACATCTTTCTGTAACCCACCTGGCCTAAAGGCAAAGTGGGAAGCCTTCTCTACAGAGGGATAGGAACGTGCTGGATGACATTTCCAGAAAATGTCTTCCACTTTTTGAATTCCCTACTACTGTGTCATATAAAAAGATATTGATGTCCTTTTTGAGAAGTGGAGGTAAAATCAACCAGAAGCCAGTGCGGGGAAGATAGAGAGGTAAAATGCTCATTCTCATTTCACAGTTCTGCATAGACTAGCCCTACTGTGCAACCCTCCTCTGGGCTTGTTTCTAATGGACTGGCACATTAATTGTTTTCGCCTCTGTTGTACCTAAGTACGTTGTGCTTGTGTCAGTTAAAGCACTCATCAGTATCTATCAGAGGTCATGTTTATGTGTTCCCTCTCTGGGCTATAACTCCATCAATGTCAAAAGCCATGTCTTATAGATTGATTTGTTCCTAGTGCTGTGCAGTGACTGGAAGATAGTTTATCTTTTTGTAGGTCCTGGATTTCTACATTACATTGGTAAATGAACTCTTAGTTATATATAAGAACCTTAAATTCTTTTCTCTACAATTATTTGTTTATTCTCTATGAACATATTTCAGGTTATTTCTATCTTCTTTTTAATGTTTTAAAATTCCTTTATTAGCACTGATTTTCAGTGTCTTAGAATTGCATTGTGTATAAACCATATTGGAAAACTATGTTTTAGAAGGATCAGTATTTAAAAGCTTATTATTGTCTGAAATGATATTGTGTAACACCTGAAGGATATGAATAACAATGTAATCATGGGCAGTTCTTCAGCCACCAGTATTGTTTAGTCTGAGCCATCACCCTGTGTGACAAGTGTCACTAATTTCTGTTAACCATACCTTTGAGGTTGTGTTTTCTTACTTTGTGAGTCATCTTACATTGTTGACTGCAATTGTGGTATTAAGAAGTGTTGTTATTACTCTTTATCATATAGATTCAAAAATTTACATAATTTTTTGTTGCTGATGAGAACTCTAAAACCTGACATTCATAGTGTAAGTTACCACCATTTAAGAACTGAATAACCATCGTATGCCTGATCCTAGAAAATGAACACAAACAACTTGAATTTTGAAATCCTAAATATAAATAGCACTTATGAGCATATACTATAAAGTTGAAGTCATTATTTAACTAACTTAGAGATACCTATTTCTAAACAAGACTCCAAAACAACTTGCTTCTAAGTAAAAGGTAGAAAAGTAGCTAATGTTTTTCATTACTTATAGATATGCGTGTATTTTGTTGATTCGCATAGTTCAGTAAGGTCACATGAAATCCTGTTTGAATGATGTTTTAGTCAGTTTCCCCTTTTGAAAAGGAAGGCAAAGTACAAGATTGTTAAAGAAGTTCTCATTTAGGATCTATAAGAAAAACATTTTGAATAAGTTGTTTGATTCATATTGCGATGTTCAACTATCATTTGGATTTGCAAAGCAATGAATAGGCTTTATAGGGCTGCCGTGCATGCACAGTCTGCTGGTAAGAATAAGAAGTCATTTTCCGTTAACTATGTAATTCTGAGTGAAGAAATTTGACTAGGCATTGAAAACGGAAACAATAGCAAAACTTAAACTTGTATAGCTGAACATATGGTGAGTATTCTGAGAAGAAACAAGTGATTTTGAAAGGATGGCATCTTTTAAAATCTTAATTTCAGTTGGCAGAGAAAACCCAATGGGAATGTATGCAACACCCAGCCAAGAGGAAGAAAAGATCCACGAGTCAAAAATACAGAAAAAAATACTCGCAGAATCTGAGGCTAGGAGTCCCTTACCTTCTTCAGCTGCAAGTAAGCCACAGCTTTGCTTTCCTACTTTTGGTTTGTTTGCCTGCATTACTTCTTCCTGTGGCCATCTCAGGAAGACTATCAAATTATTTTTATAGTATATATTATGTTATAACACATGAACTGCTTGTAAGCTGTTATCTTGCTTTTTTATGCCTTAGTTTTATATTACAAAGAATACATATATTTTTAAATGCATTTCTTTGTCTTAAATTTAATGCTCACTCAGAACAATGAGTTGAAAAGAATATAGTGTTATAACATTGATTGGACTATCACCTACAAAATATGAATATATTTTGTGAAAAATGGTAAATTCTCACCAAAGTCTAAGCAACAACAAAAATAATCTCTATTTCTCTGGTATACAAACTGAAGCTTGACAAAAGTGCTCTCAGTCCCAGCGGCTTAAATTTCTAGTGTCTGTACTAGTCTGTTTGATCGTTTTTCTTGCTCTTAAATGTATTACCTTTTATCGGACTGGGAAGTATAATGTATGATATCTGACAAATTCTGTGCATCAGAATCTAGTCATCTTTGGGTAAAATGAAATAGGGACCATCTTTCAGGGACCATTTTTAAAAAACCTGTCTTGGGAGACAGATAAATTATAATGTTACCTTTTTAAAAAAGTGATTTAAAAAAAATTAGTTACTGGGTATGCTAGCTTTTCTTTCAGATAGTAATATAATAGATGCCTTTTGTTGGCCATCCTAAGCTATTAGCTCATGAACATAGGGAAGAGAAATTAGCCTTTTTATTTTTGCTGCAAAGGACTAGTCTAGTTTTTAATTTCCATGTCATGTCATGAATCCATGGAGCACTGTGAAGAATCACACTGAATGAGAAATACGTGCTTGATTAAAATTTCTCACAGCAGAATCCAGTCTTGTGTCAGGAAGTAATGGTATCTAAATCAGAGATAGCCACCTCAAGTAAAATTTGACTTGGTCGAAAATGCTAGCCAAAATCTCTGGGGATAGATACTTTTTTAATGAGTAGCAAAATGCTTATGAGAAAACCTTCTATATGTCTTATGAAAATTTATTCTGGCAAGAATGTTTTTAAAATGTTATCATTGTTAAATTTTTAAGGATTTTTTATTGAGGCAGGTCAAGTAATTTGTAAAAAATAACAAAATTAGGCTTCATGATAAACATAGACCTTTTCAAATAATTATTTAATTTAATTCAACATTAAATATGAATTGCATGCCAATTAAATGTCGGATGTAAGGAAAAACAGTGATGGGTAAAACAGAGTTGGTCTCTGTCCTCTTGAATTTGATAGCTGAGCTGTTCAGATAAACATTAAACAATCACACAAAAATGGAAGGCTAAAACCTGATAATTGAGATGAAGGAAATATCCAGGGCATACTAGACACAAAATAAAATTTAAGTCATTAATTAATTGTAAAAGGACTTATAAGTTCTTCATTGTAGTTAATGGCAATGGAGTGGAAATGGAGAGTGGGCCAAAGACTGAGGAGATTGAGCTGAGTTTATTCATGAACTTTTTAAAACATTGACACATCACAGACTTTGGCCTTGGATCTGAAATCTGGAAAGCCCAGATGATGAAGCTCCTCTAAGGCAAATGTCACCTGTAAAATGCTCATGATATGGGTAAATTTTGCCTTCTCTTATTGCAGTGGGAGTGGTTTTATTAGCACCCATGACTTTAGTGAGGAAAAAATGTCTTCATGGATGAATATTCCCTAGAAGACTCTCTCTCATCTGTTACTGAGTACTTAGATCATGACTCCCTTTGGTTGTCTTTTTTCTACCTTTATCAAAGGACTACAGTAGTTTAAAGATGCTTCTTGATACTTTCCTCTTGGTTTTGCAGCTTAGCTGTCAAGATAGATTTGGGTTACATTAGCTGTTCATATTAAAATATATTAGTTGAAAAACACTTTAGAAAATGTATTTTCTACTTTGAAAGATATCTAGAAACAACTGTCAGTTCCTGAAGAATGAGACTATGTCAGTCCACTTTTGGGATAGGGCAAGATGTATAGTTTTGGGAATGAGGAATTATAGATAAAATAAAACTGTTCTGTCTTCATTCAAAATGCTTATTTATTAAGAAGAGAGATGGAACTTTTCTCATCTACATCAAAGGGGCAAGTGGACTTAGAACCTAAAATGGCACATATACGATAATAAATAGTTACTTTGTAGTAGTTAAGTAGAGATATAGTGTCATTACATTTGAAGAGTTTTCCTTTAGGTCTAAACTGCATTATGATATTAATTTTGTTGGGTGGGGGTTGAAGAAAGAATCTTATTTTTTTTTTAGAATAACCTTTTTATTGTGGAAAATTTTAAACACATACAAAGGTAGAGAGAATGGACAAATGAACACCCATGTACCCATCACTCAGCTTCAACAGTGATCAACATAAGCATTGTCCTGTTTTAGTTATGGTCCTTCCTGCTATGCCCTACACTGTCATCATTTAATTATTTTAAAGCAAGTCTAGGATATCACGTCATTCAGAAATACTTTGGGAACTCGGATTTTAAAAATTATGTAAGTGAGAATATACATTACTTTGGCATAATTTTAAGTTTGGAAACACTGCATTTAAACACATTCAAACTGAATATAAAAAGAGAACACTTATGATTTGATGTTCTGAACTGAAATTGCCCTTAGATATCTTTCCGGCAACTACCTGTTTTTATGAATGAGAAAATCAAGACCCAGGAAGATGAATGTTATGTAAGTCTCACCTCCAGTCACTTGTCTCTGTGCATGGGCACTTGAACATGCCATGCAGCCGTCCTGCCAGTCCATCATCTGTTTGTGGTGGCATGCTCCACAGTGTTGCCAGGCAAATCCCAATCTGCCAAAGTCTCAGCCATGGCATTTTCTTTCTTAAACGTGTTTAGGTGCCAGTACTTTAAAACAAAGAAATCTGGGCAGAAAAAATATCTATTATTAAGTTGAAGTCCTTCTTAAAAGCAGTAGTCAGTAAATTTATTCTGAAAAATCTTGGGAGATCATCTTTGACTAAAAATAATTTCATTCTGAAGCATACAGGAAAATCTTAAAATTATATCTTCTTACTACTCCCTGAAAGAGCACTTTAAAATGTATTTATACTTGTATATATACATATGTATACACACTTAAAGATTATATTAGATATATCATTTTGTAATCTTCTCAGTTACTAGAAGGTACTAGGCATTATAAGCATTTTTCTTAATAAATATTTTAAATAAAATTTAATAACTACAAATAATCCATTGTATTGATGTAGCATAACATATTTACCTATTCTCTTGTTATAATTTTAATGGATGCTCATCTATATATTATTTCATTAGAATAATTCCCATATATGGAATTACAAGGTAATAGATTATATTAATGGTTATTCTTGTTGTAATTTTTGTGTCCTTTATAATACAAAAAAATAGCATTTGGCATCCAGAGTGAAGTATAGTTTTTTTTTTTTTTTAATGCTCATGATGTTGTAAATTGTCTTGTAAATGTGGTGTAAGTCTTCATTTATCATAGAATGAGGATTTGAAGAGATGTCTGACACATCATAAGCAACGTAGAGGTTCACATGAAGGGTGCAGAAATAAACCATTCCATTTCAAATAATCCTAATCACTTGAAAGTAACTCCCTATGTTGAGCACAAAAGCTACTCAAAATTTTTTTGGCCTATAAAAAAGTCAATATCCTCTTCTATAAAACAACCTTTGTTGTTTTTCCTTAGTATATTCTCATTACATCTTAGTATATTCTTCTTATATGTATGTAAATATACCAGAAAGTGGATTCTTAGTATTTCTTTTTAGTATATTCTCATCTGTGACAAATACATTGCTTTAATAGTTTCTTATATAGGTTTTTAGATGCTTCACCTTTATGGATATTTCTCTTAAAGTGTGAATCTCCAAGTAGGAACCCGTCTTCTCATATAAATAATCTAAACCGTTTAGAATAATGGTATTCCTTTTATGGGACCTTAGACATCAGTTAATACAGTCTCAGCTTGGAATACATGTTTTAGACAGTTTTATTGCATTTCTGGTTTATATTAAGACCATTAGGATATTTTACTCATAATATCCTTTCAGTTTAAAACATATAACTGATGTTTCAACAAAGACACAGACCTTTACCTTGATACTGGTTAGTTTTTATCTTCTTGGTGTTAATCCAGTGTGCAAGCATGTTAGGACGCCTTTGATTATTTGATCCTGTTTTCTGTGTTATCTCTACCAGCTTTGTGCTTCCTGTGTTTTGTATACCTTAATTGAGAAACTGATAATTTATGAGTAAAACAAGACTATGTTAACTTCATAGAAGTAGATTTCTTCCACTGTAAGATAACCATGGGGGAATGCTTTAACTGTCTTATTTTTTTTCTAGATTATATGTTTTGAAATTAGGGTTTAAAAGTGACCATTTTTTTCTGATATTGCACTATCAAATATTAAGAAACTTTTGTTTTCAGTTGTTTTCAATGACGTTAGAATAAATCTGCTTTCTCAAATACTATCTTGGAATAGCATACAGAGGCTATACAAGCTGTCCTTTTATGGTCACACTCTGACGGTAATTCATGCCTTATTCTGACCTCAACTTTAATCAACCCATGAACTATTAGAATCAGCCAATTTGTTATTTATTTCTATGAATAATTTATTTTTTCCACTAGAGCTTCAGTGGACCAGCAGCAGCACAAAGGTAGATCAGCATTTTTTGGTTTTTTTGGTCTGAGTCAACCTGATTGGTGTTTAATTAAATTGTTCAGTCACCCCCACCAAGGATGTTTTCAAGTCATCTGAATACATTTTAGGTACCATGGATGTTATTCAGGATGACCATGAAGTAGTCTATTGACTAATCCAGGGTCCCCATTAAATATTCTCCTAGCTTAGAGTATTTTAAACTTCTGGTCAACAAAAGCAACTGCTTTTATGGTTCTCAGTTCTCAGCAGAAATTTATAGTCTGAGACTAATGGACTTTGGTTCATTTCCAAAAGAAAAGTATTATATTGTATTCATATTTAATTGATAACAGTACAAACTTTAATACATCATTCTGTATTATAGATTATATCATATTTAGCTGTCAATTTTTATAATACAATTATACCCTGACAATGTGTTATTTTGTGCAAATGATGCAAGAAAATGTTACTGCAGTAATAAGGGGCCTTAGAGACCATCAACTTATTTGCAGGTTAAACTAAACAAGCTAAACACATACACACATAGATATGTGTTCATTCATGCACGGACATGGAAAAAAATTCAGGCTAAATAACCGTGGTCTCTTGATCCCATTTTAGAGTTTGTTTCTTTGTATGTTTGTTCACTGTTCAGTGTCTATTGTTTGTTTACTGGCCTCCCAACCTTAGTCTCCCCCTGCTACAGTTCACCCTGTTTCAGACCTGTCTTTCTAATACTTAGCTCATACTACCACCATACTTTAAAATTGTGACTGGCTCTCTGTTGCCTGCAAAAGGATGTGCCAACTCCCTTCCAGCTTGGCCAGTGCCTTCCATGATCCTCACATTCCTGTCTCTCCTCTTCACACATAATATCTTATGTTTAATTATACATTGGCACCTGCAATTCTTCCAGCATACTTGCTGCTTCAAGCCACGTACATGCTGGGAATGCTGTCCCCTCTGTCTAGAATTATCTTCCTGTCTTTCTACAAAATTCTGAGCCATCTTCCTACATCCAGCACTGAGGTTCCCTCTATGAAACCTTTTCTGCCCACTCCTCAATTACTTACTTCCTGCCCTCTGCTACACCTGACTTTGCAGTACTTTTCCATGAAGGTATTTGAATGTTTGAAATTCAGATATTTATATGTCTGTTTTTGCCATGGGATAGCATGTATCTCCAGGGTGAGACTCTTACTATTTATCCTTCAAACTCTTCATCAGTTATTATGAGAGAAATGAGCCTAACACAGTGCCCAGCAAATAATGGGAACTAAAGTTTCTTGAATTGAGTAAAAGTGATTATTTTAGCTGACTAAGATATCCATAAGATAGTAAGTAAGTGAATGATCGACATCCTAAAATGTCTGCCATTGACCTAGAATCACCAGTTTCTCTCTGGAACTCATCCATGAGGATGTGCTGTGGAATCTTTGTCAGTAGAGATCTAGAAATGTACTTACCTGAGGCCTGAGGAAATTCCAAGTATGTTTGACTAGAAATGTCAGGCACAGTGGCCAAATGTTCACATGTAACATTGAGTTTTGAAAATTAGACCATGTCATAAAATTTTGTTGGACCATTTTTTTTGTGATCATTCCCAGGTCAGCTACTTCTGACGTAAATGGCATGGGAGTCACACTTGCTCTGAGTGAGTTTGAAGTTTAGTTCTTTGTTACTTCCTGTGTAACTCTGGGCAAGTCACTTCACTTCTGAGTCCCAGTTTGTCCATCTGCTTTATTGGGGACAGCGCTTCATAGGAGTAGTATGAGGGTTGAGTGAAAGTGACATGATAATGAATGTTAAGTGCTTAGGATAGAGTGCAGTGCAGAAGAAAACCTCAGATGCTAGCTACCAGCACTGCTGCAATCCTGGCGAATTATGTTTAGGTGAACACAGAATGTCCACCAAGCTTGTTTAAGTGCAGGTGCTTTGCAGTTAAACATTCCATAGTTTACTTATTATGTGACTTGGGCATGTTATTTAACTTCTCTGCTTCTTTTCCTCTTCTTAAAATGGGCATCATAATTTGACTCACCTTACGGGTTTGGAATGAGGATTGAATGAGAAATACATATGAAACATGCAACATAGAACCCTCTATATGATAGGAGCTTAAAAACAATTAAATTGTTCAGTCATCCCCACAGGCAGAGATTACCCAGCACATTCTAGAGAAAATAACATTTAAAATGAATGCTAGTTCTTTCATAGCATTTGTTTTCATTTATATATTTTTTGCATAGTTTTATTTTAAAATTAGTTCATTATAGCTTAGCAAGAGTAGTTTCTAATTTGCTGGACTTGTCATCATTGTTGGTAAGATCCTAACTGCTGCCTAGGCCTGTCTGTAGTTTCGAGCTACAGAATTAAAGGAAGGAGAAGAGCTCTGACTACCTTTTAACCATTTGACATGAAGAACTTTTACCTCATTATCTTGGATGTATAAGATTTCAAAGTGGAAATATCAGTTAAGAATAAAAGTGCAGGCCAGGCACGGTGGCTCACACCTGTAATCCCAGCACTTTGGGAGGACAAGGTGGGTGGATCACGAGGTCAAGAGATCGAGACCATCCTGGCTAACATGGTGAAACCCCGTCTCTACTAAAAATACAAAAATTAGCTGGGCATGGTGGTGTGCGCCTGTAGTCCCAGCTACTCGGGGGGCTGAGACAGGAGAATTGCTTTAACCCGGGAGGCGGAGGGTGCAGTGAGCCGAGATTGTGCCACTACACACCAGCCTGGTACCGGGCGACCGGGAGAGACTCTGTCACAAAAAAAAAAAAAAAAAAAAAAAAAGAATAAAAGTGCAAGTGCAGTTATTGGGATACTTTCAGACAACCAGTGCAGTGTAGCATGGGAGATCCCCTCAGCACTGCCTGGCCCAGTGTCTCCTCAGATGAGACCACAGGCAAAAGGGAATGTGAAGAAGATAGCCATTCTAGCTATCTTCTTCATGGGATGTCATGGCATTCTTTACAAACAGCAGTGACTGGGCACTGCTGGTTGCTAGAGGATACCTTGTGAAACACAAATGCTGTGCAACCCTGCTCTCATGGACAACTGCTCTGAGCACCTCAGGAACCATTTGTATGTGTGAAAATTCTCTCTTTAGATCCAAATCCTTTCCATTGCCCATGCCAATAAGGTATTTTTTTTTCAGAAATATTTCAGAAAATTTTTTTTCTGGCCTCAGTTTGCCACTCATCTATCTTATTTGAAAATATGTTTTAAGTCCCCCTTTTTTGTTACTTTATGTGGTGGTAGCTCTATGTAAAATATGTAAGTCATGCAGACAGCTCTATGAAAAATCTGTGGACATAGAACAGAAACTCCAGTTTGCCCTCCTGTGCTATAGTGTTGAGGATAAGTGAAAGACTGCCAGGTACATCAGATGTTTATTGTTTGAATCCAGGTGACTTAGGTGGCTGAGTTTCAGTTGACCAGAACCTTGCTGTGAGGAGACAAGCACAAATCAACTCCCTGGAGTCCTCACAGTGCCGTGCCTCCTGCTCACCTCCCGCTACCCTGCCCAGTTTTCATGTCCTTTGGCTCCAGTGTGACAAAGGATTCTGTCAGCCTGATGTTGTGTCTGATTTGCCACTAATGCTTTTTTTCCCCCATAGAAGAAATCAGACAGTTCCAAAATAGTGAGACTCTTCTGTCAGAAGATGAATGGAAGGTGTTAGTGCTGACAGGAAATACAGGAACTCAAGCCAATGTCACGCTCTGGGTGTATGGAGATGAAGGAGTCACTGGGCCAATAAGTCTTCGAAAGGACAGCTCAGAGCAGCTCTTCCTTCCAGGACAGGAGGATGAATTTCAGGTAAACAACACTAGCAGTAATATTTTCCTGTGAACATTTCAAAGGCAGTTCTGTAATGTAGAAGTGTGTGTGTGTGTGTGTGTGTGTGTGTGTGTGTGTGTGTGTGTGTCTATGTCTGTCTGTCTCTTCTATGTAAAATGAATCTCTGGTCTTTTAGAATACCTGTAAGTTAATAATGCCTATTGTAACAATCAAAGGAAATATTTTTGCTCACATGCCTTATTCAAGCAAGGAAAGTTGTAGAAAAAATTGCTGTCTTTAAAGAGTTTATTTTAGGCCGTGGGTTTAAAACTGGCCCTATAAACTGTCAACTTCCACTCAATTTATAACCAGCTTATAAGCCGGATAGAGATTCTTCTGATAATGAAAACACTTCTTTTATATACTTGCATATACTTTTAGATGTTGCTCAGCTGAGCTATACAGGTGTGAAATTATTTTCTTTTTATAAAATTATTTTTTATCTTTTTAATTAAAAACATTTTGAGAATGAAATCATTTTCTTGGCATCTTCACGGGCCATGTTTTGAAGCTCTGCCCATGCACATTCTAATTTCTCTCCTTTACTTCTTAGAGTCAGAGAACACTGGGCTGCTTAGGTCTGTATGTGGCTGGTTGCCTCTCCTAGTTCCTCAGAGCTTTGGCCAAGTTTCAATTAGGACAATTATATTCCACTTCACTAATCCACCCTTCCACCCCCACTGCCTGTGAAAGCTGTGTGGCTCGTTGGTATACTGTTCAACAGCAGTCATTTCTCTGGAGGGTATTCCTTTTGCATCCTAAGGCTGTCTAGAGAATAGGGAATGATTGAGGACAACTCATGTTGCCAGGAAGTCAAGGCTATTTGGTGTTACAGTACCTGGCAATCACTAATACCCAAGTGGTTTCTAGATTTTCAGACCTGAGCCTGTAAGCCTGTAATTCTATTTTTGTAATCATTAAAGTTAATTTTCCTTTTTTTTTTTTTTTTTTTTAGAATTTCTTTAAGTTTTATTGTAGCGATTCAAATCCAGGTACACAATATTTTGACAATATGTCTAATTTCTTTTCTTTTCTTTTTTTTTTGCATTTTAGGTTTTGGGGTACATATGAAGAACATGCAAGATTATTGCATAGTTACACACATGGCAGTGTGATTTGCTGCCTTCCTCCCCATCACCTGTATCTGGCATTTCTCCCCATGCTATCTCTCCCCAATTCCCCACCCCCTGCTGTCCCTCCTCTGTTTCCCCCTGACAGACCCTGGAAACCATAATTTTCAGCAAACTAAAATTTTTTAATCAATTACTTGGAAGAATTAAAACATGAATGATTATTAAAATATAACTAGGGATAATGAACAGATCTGAACTTGGTTTCAAAATAGAAGTATGAATAAGACTGGTGATCTTATAAAAACTGTGTCTGGTAAAAACCATGGTGTGACATGCTTGACAAAAGAAGATAATAAAGTTTTGAAGAACATTAATAGGAATATAGTACACATAAAAAATTGGATAACAGTCTCATGAATTTGGCGTTGGCTAGATTGTACGTTGTAATCAAGTCTGGGTGCCATATATTATCAAGGACAGAAACTAATTGAAACACATCAAAGAAGGTCAAGCAGAACATAGCCTCTGAAGACATGTCTCATGTAAAAGTGTTGACACTGGTGATGCCACGTGTGAAAAGATCAGACTTCAGTATCTTCTGGGGTTCTATAGAGAATGGTCATAGAATTATTCTGCATGGCCTCATGAGATAGACCTGGGATTGATACAGAAATATCATTTGATTATTTTAGCTTCATATATTAAAAAAATTTAAACAATTAGAGTTGTTAGACAATAAGAATGAGTTTCCTTTTAGATTGTATTCCCCTGCTGTAACTACTTGTTAGTAAAATTTTGCACTGTTACAGCCATTACTTACAATGGTCTCCAACTAAGATAAAGCAAATGTAGGAGGAATACTCATTGCCACCTATTGGTAAAAACAGAGAAGTAAAAAGAATTGGTTTTTTTTTTTTTTTTTTTTTTAAATTCTGAAGTCAGAATTTATAAGCAAACAGATAATATTTAGTGCTTATTTTGATAGCTATAAATTAAAATCTGTGAATGGGAGACATGTATTTATATTGCACAAGTGACATTTGGATAGAAAGGGCCCTACTTTAAAAGTAAGCATAAATGTAAATATACAGAAAGGATAACTGTTATATTTAAAAGAATATGATCAACTTCAATAAAGGCCAAAAATGTTAATAATGTATACATAGACCTTTAAGATATTAAACAGTATAAATGGTTATGTCATGTCTGTGTACTTTATAAGATTTTTCATTGTTTGTAACATCATAAATGCACAATATTTTTAAGCTAAAATATTTAGGAACCATCAAAATATTTTATGAGATGAATAATGACAGCACTAAAATTTAAGTTCATATTGTATAGTCAATTTGTGATATATAAAATTAGTTTTATGCTTATAATTAAATACAAAATATAAGATTTGCTTGTTGTGATTATTAGATTGCACGTAAAGATGATCTTTGGGAATTTAGCTATGGGATACACTAAATTATGGTATTAATGGACTATTCTATATTGAAAACACAGTGGAAATATACAAGCCTCTTCATAAATATATCTTCCATTTTTTGTTGTTGTCAACAATTTAGCAAGCACTTGCTATGTGACAGAAACTTGCTAGGTATGGAAAATTTAGCAGGCAACAGATTAAGTTCTAGGTCCTGTCTTCTTAAGGCTTGCAGTCTAATGGGGAAGTGAGATGGGGTGAATATAAAATCTGGACAATAAATGTGGAAACTGAATCATTTCAAATAAATGCAAATTTTATTTAAAAATAAAGTAGGGTCATTTAGATAGAGAGTAATAGAGCTGAAAATTTTTGAGTTGGGTGGTCTAGAAAAGCCTTTTGTTCAAAGATAGTATTTGACAAAAGTTGTAAATTATGAGGAGAAGCCAGCTGTTCAAAAAATCTGAGAGAAGACCATCCCATTCAGAGTAACAAGCTAATATGTAGGCATTTAGGTTGACAATAAGCTCATGTTCAAACATTTGGTAAGAAAAAGAGAAAATGTATGTGCCCAGAATATGAAGTGGATGGAAGAAGAGTTTGGGGAGACAGGCAGTGTAAAATCTTGTGAGTCAGACTGAAGAATTTGTATTTCATTCTAAGGGCAATGGGAATCCATTGGTAAGTCTTAAACTAGATTAAGAATGAGCCAAATTTGTTGGCAACCTGCCTTCATAATAAAGTTTTATTATAATGAAGCTACACATATCTGTTTACATTTGTCTATTGTATATGGCTGTTTTCGTGCTAGTTGGGCACAATTGAGCACTTGCAACGAAGACCAGATGTCCTATACAGCCTAAAGTATTTACTATTTGGTCCTTTGCCAAAAAAGTATGCCCACTTCTGAGCTCAAGAGTGATATATTTTGTACATTTGGGAGTCATATGGTCTGTGCAGAAGGTCCATAGGGGGATATAAAATGATGTCAGGAGGTTATTAGTTATGTCTAAGACAATATGTATTTTCAACCAGGCTAGAAATAGTGAAAATGGGAGAGATGGAACTATATGAGAGATGTTAAGGAGATAGGGCTGAAGATACTTTATAATGGTTTATATACATGAGTAAAAACAGGAGAGAAAACATAAATAACTCCCAGATTTGGGGCTTGAATACCTGCATGGAGGTTGATTTATTATATAAAATCATCAATAATTTATAAAACTGTTAGGAGTAAGAATTACACTCTTTCTATGGATATGCAAAAAAATTTTAGGAAAATAGCTTTTTCATGATAATTAACTATACGGTTAGGTAGATACACATATATTACATACATATATATGTATGTATATATATATATATATACATACATATATATATTTGTGGTTAATTATATGTGATGTTGGAGTTAGATGACACCTGCTAAGCCAAATATTAGCTGAAGAATCTTGGAATAGCCACTTAACATCTTTGAGATCTGTTTTTAAAAATTAATATACAAAATTAATAATAATTGTGGAGACATGAGATTGTTTTTATAGCTTCATTATTTTTTAAATTATGGTAAGATCTATATGTATAACATAAAATGTATTACTTTATAACCATTTTAAGTATATAGTTCAGTGGCATTAAGTACGTCCACATTGATGTACAACCAGCATAACTAGTGAATTCTTGTAATTTTATGTAGCCTCAGCCTCCATTTTGAGTATTAGCTGGACTTTTTATCATATCAGAAGGAGGGCTTTGTCACACTTGACACAATTCGCAATCTCTGCCTCCTCTGCTTCCTCAGATGCTTGACCCGGATATCTACTTTATAAATCTGTCTCCTGGTGACCACCTTCCTCCTTGTATCAGGTAGCTAGATACGATCTACTTGACTTGCTTTGCTGACTCCAACACTCCTCATGGACTGCGTAGATATACAGCAGCGACCACCTTTCAGTAACAGTATGATATATTGCATTTAATTCATTCATTCATCTGTTGATGGACATTAGGGTCAATTTAACCATTGGCTATTGTGAATAATGCTGCTATGAACTCAATTTTACAAATTTCAGTGTGAGTCCCTGCTTTTAATCATTTTGAGTCTGTATCCAGAAGTGGAATTACATGATTATATACTAATTATATTCTTAGATTTTCGAGGAACCACTATCCTGTTTCTCATAGTGTCTGAACCATTTTTACATTCCCACCAACTGTGCACAAGGGTTTCTATTTCTCCATATCCTTACCAACACTTATTATTTCCAATTCTTTTTTCTTTTTTTCAGAAATTGTTATAGAGAAAAATCTTTATTTTCAACTTTCATTTTAAGTTTAGGGGTACTTATGCAAGATGTGCAGATTTGCTACATAGGTAAACATGTACCATGTTAGTCAGCTGCACAGATCATCCCATAGCCTAGGTATTAAGCTCAACATCCATTAGCTGTTCTTCCTGATGCTCTCCTTCCTCCCATCCCTACCTCTGACAGGCCCCAGTGTGTGATGTTCCCTCCCATGTGTCCATGTGTTCTTATCATTCAGCTCCCATTTACAAGTGAGAACATACGGTGTTTGGTTTTCTGTTCATGCATTAGTTTGCTGAGGATAACAACTTCCAACTCCATCCTTGTCCCTGCAAAGGACATGCTCTCATTTCTTTTTATGGCTGCATAGTATTCCATGGTGTATAGGTACATTTCCTGTATCCATTCCATCACAGATGAGTATTTAGGTTGATTCCATGTCTTTGCTATTGTGAATAGTGCTGCAATAAATATGTGTGTGCACATATTTTTATAACAGAATGATTTATATTCCTTTCAGTATAAACCCAGTAATGGGATTGCTGTGTCGCATGGTATTTCTGCCTGCAGGTCTTTGAGGAATTGCCACACTGCCTTCCACAATGATTGAACTTACAGTAATTTACACTCACAATAATTTACACAATAATTTGCACTCCCACCAACAGTGTAAAAGCATTCCTTTTTCTCTGCACCCCACCAGCATCTGTTGTTTTGACTTTTTAGTAATTGCCATTCTGACAGGTGTGAAATGCTATCTCATTGTAGTTTTGATTTGTATTTCGCCAGTGATCAGGGATGTGGAGCTTTCTTTCATATGTTTCTTGGCCATATGTATGTCTTCTTTTGAGAAGTGTCTGTTCATGTCCTTTCCTCACTTTTTTTGGGGAGGAGGAAGGGAGTCTCTATCACCCAGGCTGGAGTGCAGTGGCACAATCTCAACTCACTGCAACCTCTGTCTCCTGGGTCTAAGCAATTCTCCTGCCTCAGCCTCCTGAGTAGCTAGGACTACAGGCATGTGCCACACCCAGTTAGTTTTTTTTTTAAATTATTTTTACTAGAGACAGGGTTTCATCATGTTGGCCAGGATGGTCTTGAACTCCTGACTTCAGGTGATCCGCCTGCATCAGCCTCTCAGAGTGCTGGATTACAGACATGAGCCACCAACCCCTAGCCATTTTTCCCCACTTTTTAATGGGTTTGTTTGCTTTCTTGTAAATTTGTTTAAGTTTCTTATAGACTCTGGATATTAGACTTTTGTCAGATGGATAGATTGCAAAAATGTTCTCGTCTTCTGTAGGTTTCCTGTTCACTCTAATGATAGTTTCTTTTGCTGTGCAGAATCTCTTTAATTAGATCCCATTTGTCAATTTTTGCTTTTGTTGCAATTGCTTTGGTGTTTTTATCATAAAATATTTGCTCTTGACTATGTCCTGAATGGTATTGCCTAGATTTTCTGCTATGGTTTTTATAGTTTGGGGTTTTACATTTAAGTCTTTAATCTGTCTTGAATTAATTTTTTTGTATATTGTGTAAAAAGGGGGCCCAGTCTCAATTTTCTGCATATGGCTAGCCAGTTCTCCCAGCACCATTTGTTGAATAGGGAGTTCTTTCCCTATTGTTTATATTTGTCAGGTTTGTCGAAGATCAAGTGGATTCGGTGTGCAGTCTTATTTCTGAGTTCTCTATTCTGTTCTATTGGTCTATGTGTCTGTTTTTCTACCAGTACCATGCTGATTTGGTTACTGTAGCCACATAGTATCATCTGAAGTCGAATAGTGTAACGCTTCCAGCTTTGTTCTTTTGCTTACAATTTCCTTGGCTGTTCCAGCTCTCTTTTGGTTTCATGTGAATTTTAAAATAGATTTTCTAATTTTGTGATGAATGTCGATGGTAGTTTTTTAGAAATAATCATTGAATTTATAAATTACTTTGGATTGTTTTGGCTATTCAGAGACTCTTTTGGTTCCATATAAATTTAAAAAAAATTGTTTTCTAATTCTTTGAAGAATGTCAATGGTAGTTCAATGGAAATATACTGAATCTATTATTTTAGGCAGTATGGACATTTTTACGATATTGATTCTTCCTATCCATGAGCATGGAGTGTTTCTTCATTTGTTTCTGTCCTCTCTGAGTTCTTTGAGTAATGGTTTGTAGTTCTCTTTGACGAGGTCCTTCACTTCTTTGTTAGCTATATTTCTAGGTATTTTATGCTTTTTGTTACAAATGTGAATGGAGGGTCATTCATGATTTGGCTCTCTGTTTGCCGGCTGTTGCTGCATAAGAATGCTAGCAATTTTTTTCACATTGATTTTGTATTCTTAGAGTTTTCTGAAGTTTCTTATCAGCTTAAGAAGCTTTTGGGCTGAGAGGATGGGGTTTTCTAGATACAGGATCAGATAATCTGCAACCAAAGATAATTTCATTACTTCTCTTTCTATTTGGATACCCTTTATTTCTTTCTCTTGCCTGATAGTCCTGGCCAGAGCTTCCAATACTATGTTGAATAGAGTGGTAAGAGAGGGCATCCTTACCTTGTGCTGGTTTTCAAGGGGAATGCTTCCAGCTTTTGCCCATTCAGTATGATATTGGCTGTGAGTTTGCTATATATAGCCCTTATTATTTTGAGGTATGTTCTTTCTAGTTTATTGAGAGTTTTTTAATATGAAGGGATGTTACATTTTATTGATGACCTTTTCTGCATCTATTGAGATAATCATGTGGTTTTGTTTTTAGTTCTGTTTATGTGATGAGTTATATTTATTTATTTTCATATATTGAACCAACCTGGCTTCACGGGGATGAAGTCTACTTAATCATGTTGGATAAGCTTTTTGATGTGCCATTGGATTTGGTTTGCCAGTATTTTATTGAGGATTTTTGCATCAATGTTCATCATAGATATTGGCCTAAAATTTTCTTTCTTTTTTTTTATTTGTATCTCTTCTAGATTTTGCTATCAGGATGATGCTGGACTCATAGAATGAGTTAGGGAGAAGTCCCTCCTTTTCAATTTTTTGGAATAGTTCAGAAGAATTGATGTTGGCTCTTCTCTGTACCTCTGGTAGAATTCAGCTGTGAATCCATCTGATCCTGGCCTTTTTTATTTTTTTATTTTTTTAATATTGGTAGGCTATTTATTACTGCCTGGATTTCAGAACTCTTTATTGGTCTATTTAGGGATTCAGTTTCTTCCTAGTTCAGTCTTGGAAGGATGTATGTGTCTAGGAATTTATATTTGTCCTAGATTTTCTGGTTTATGGGCATAGAAGTGTTATAGTATTCTCTGATGGTTGTTTGTATTTCTGTGTGGTCAGTGGTGATATTCCCCTTATCACTTCTGATTGTGTTTATTTAATTCTTTCCTCTTGCCTTCCTTGTTAGTCTAGCCAGTGATCTATTTTATTAAATTTTTTGAAAAATTGGCTTCTGGATTCATTGATTTTTGGAGGATTTTTCATGTCTCTGTCTCCTTCAGTTAAGTTCTGATCTTGGTTATTTCCTGTCTTCTGCTATTTTGGGGATTTGTTTGCTCTTGGTTTTCCAGTTCTTTTAGCTGAGATAATAGGGTGTTAGCTTGAGATCTTTCTACCTTTTTGATATGGGCATTTAGTGGTATAAATTTTCATTTTAACATACTGCATTAGTTGTGTTCCAAAGATTCTGGCGCATTGTCTCTTTGTTCTTATTAATTTCAAAGAACTTCTTGATTTCTGCCTTAATTACATTATTTACCCAAGAGTCATTCAAGAGCAGGATGTTCAGTTTCCATCTAGTTTTGTGGTTTTGAATGAATTTCATAATCTTGAATTCTTTTTTTTTTTTTTTTAAAGAAAGAAAAAGAGAGGAAAGAAAGTGAGAGTGAAAGAAAGAAAAAGAATGTATGAGAGAAAGAAAGAGGAAGAAAAAGAGGGAGAGAGAACAGGATTCTTGTTCTATTGCCCAGGCTAGAATGCAGTCTAAAAATGG
>CAUYLG010058774.1:0-62500 GCA_963573385.1 Cacajao melanocephalus
ACAAGAGAATAGGAGCAGACAGCTGTTCTGTTATTAACCTCTATATCCACAAACCCTAGAACTGAACTCCTCTTTAAAGGAGGGTGACAGAAAGCACGTGCACATGGTGGGGCACGGTGGCTCATGCCTGTAATCCCAGCATTTTGGGAGGTCGAGGCAGGTGGATTATTTGAGGTCAATATTTCGAGACCAGCCTGGCCAACATGGTGAAACCCCGACTCTACTAAAAATACAAAATTAGCTGGGCGTGGGTGCATGCATGCCTATAATCCCAGCTACTTGGGAGGCTGAGGCAGGGAGGCTGAGGCAGGAGAATTGCTTGAACCCAGGAGTGCAGTGAGCCGAGATGGTGCCAAGTATGTCCACATACATTGTCTTTTAATTTGAAAGAAATGACCAGTAACTTCACAGTGGGGAAAACTCGTAGGTACCACCTTAACCAAGTAACCAGTTAACCTCACCCAGGACTCTGCCTCTGAGCCCGGCCTCTATTTCCTGGACGGGAGCCCACAGACTAGCGCAGGTGTCAGCAAGCCTAAGGGCAACCAACTACATTTTAGTGTTATCTTTCCTACTGCAGATACTGAAAATGGCATCATTCCTGTATCTGATGCCGAAAAATAATGTTTTTCTCTCCACCTGAAAATATTGACAGAAGGGTAGAGAAAGCTCCTGCTGGCCAAGGATTTTGGCCCCTACACATATCCAAATATCTGAAACTTTTTTTTCTGATGGTGGTCTGTTTCCTTATGAACATTTCCAAGGACAAAGTGAATTACTTTTTTTTTTTTAATCTATGGATTGGCTAGGAAACAAATGTTCCAGTCTTAGCAGTAGATAATGGGTTCCAAAAAGCAAGAATCTGAAGTTCGTTTTTTTATACTGATCAGCCACATGAAAATTTGTTTCACTGATTAAATAGGAAGAGCCCAGATAGAGATGATTTTCCTTTCTAGGGTACTAATTTCCCAAGCAAGGGAAGAAGTCAATGTGTTTTTTGCAATGCTACGGATGGAAAATCTCAGGTAAATCTGAAAATGAAGATACCGTGTTTAGAGAAAATGGTCCGAAAAATTTCTATCGGTAACACTTTTCTCATCTGTAAAATAATCTATAGGTTTATTATAAAATTTGAGTAGCATAATAAGTGATAGAATAATATATTTCTATGAACAATAGTTAAGTGAAACAAAATAGCCCAGATGAAGCAATGGTGGAGTTAGAAAATATTTACCCTTCATCCCTGACCCACCTGAATGCTTCTCAGCTGAGTAACTGAGCTTCCTGATTTGGCTGACTGTTCATGATGTGCTTCAAGTTCCTGAAATGGGAAGGAACTGTCCCTGTGAAAGCTTAGCTGGCTAATTAACGGCGGGTAAGAAAAGGAGGAGAATTGAGGAACCGTGCCTTAAAAAAAAAAAAAAAAAGAAAATTCATGTCATTATGTGCAAATGGATAACCTCAAGCGGATTTCTGAATGCTGCCTATCTGTAGGAGTAAGTTTATTCTGTTTTGTTGTTATTGATTATTTTTTTAAGGAAAATAACAGTATAGTGCCAGCGGAGCTCAGGAATTCTTCACAAATCTATAGACCAATAAAATAATTAAATAATCTGCCCCAGCGTCTCTGAGCAATTAACCTAAAGGGAGCCACAATATTTTATTTACTATTACACCTTGACAGAAGCAATCATCAGCATATAGCTTTTCGTATATAAACTGGCTTTGTGGTTTCGTTGGGAAGCAATAGATTTAAGTCAGTTTAGTGACTGTGTATTTACTACCTCAATCATAAGTAATGAACTCAATCCACTTAAAGTTTTACAACAGTAATTTGCATATATGCCTTAAGATGGTAGTTTTTCTACTTCTATAAAGTTGACTGTTATTTGGGCACTTTTATTTAACTCATTAAAATTTCTTTAAGACATCAACTTTGGCAGTATTTATGCAAAAAGGACAGTAAGTGTATAAAATACATATACACTATAAAAAGTGTATAATTTTTTCTGTTTCAGGGTAAAGTGTTTTAATAATAGCTACTGTCATTTGTTAATTACTACAATTTATTAGGTATCACATTTCAGAAACTAGGGGAGACACTTTTAACACATGATCTCTACTTACAACAAATCTTGAAGGTTAGGCAGTTTATTTATTTATTTATTTTTTTTTGAGACGTTGTCTCTTTCTGTGCCCAAGCTGGAGTGCAGTGGCCCAATCTGGGCTCACTGCAACCTCCTGCCTCAGCCTCCCCAGTAGCTGGGACTACAGGTGCGCACCACCACACCTGGCTAATTTTTGTATTTTTAGTAGAGAAAGAGTTTCACCACGATGGCCAGGCTGGTCTGGAACTCCTGATCTCGTGATCCACTCACCTCGGCCTCCCAAAGTAGTGGGATTACAGGCGTGAGCCACTGCGCCCTGCCGAAGGTAGGTATTGTTACATCCATTATACAGAAGAGAAACAGAAGCCCACAGACTTTGCAACCCCCTCTGTGCCCCGCTACTATTAAGAGGGTGAGTTTTTCTGCAGGATTTCTTGTTTGTTTGTTTGTTTGTTTTGTCACTTTTAACCACATTGTATGTATTTCACATTTATAAAATATACTTTAAAAAAAATCTGTGTAACACGTTGTTCATTCAGGCAGTTCCGCAGAATTCCAAGTGTCAAACACAATTAATACAACTGGGGAAATACCGAGTAAGCCTTTTCGGCCCACCCTTTTGTTTAAACACAGTGCATTATACCCACTCGGTTTTAGTTTAATTCCCGCGTTGTTTTACATTTCTGTAAATTCTTTGAGGGAGTTTGGGGGCCCACTGTCTAGCTCAGAGTTTCAGGCTCAAGGTAGGCACTGATTGCTGAATGAATTGGGTAGCTAGTTAATTGCTTCCCCCTCCAAAAAAAACCTCAATTACTTAAATTAACGTACTTGTGGGTTTTTAAGTAATACATTTAATCGACGATGTCTATCTCCAAAACGTGCATCCCTGTAACGACTGAGGGTGTGGGTGGGGTGAGGGGTGACTAACCAGTCCCACTGAGATGGGCCCAGCCTTCGAAATATTACCCATCTACCTGGGATTCCCCTACACCTGAACAGCTCTTTGGGTTCGCGAGAGAACCAGCGGGGTGGAGCACTCAATGCCACGAGTGCGCGCGGAGAGCCACGTTGAAGTTCAGAGGAGTATTTACCAGCAAACAAAGAGCGGCGCGGTTCGGGGTCCTAAGACCAGCTGCCGCCGCCTCGAGGAAACGCAAGGGCCACGGTGAAAGTGGACATTCCGCACGCGACCAGATAGACACTTGATCTGCCTCTCCCCGCGGCCCCGCCCGCAGGCTCCAGCTGCCAGCTGCCAGGCCCGCAGCCGCCCACTAGCTCCCGAGGCCGCTTCACCACGTGTCCCGCCGGCCTCTATCCCAAGAACTTTCCGTCCCTCTTGGGGCTGGGGACCGGCAGTGGGGAGGGGCAGGCAGGTGGGGGTCTCCAGGGAGCACCGTCTCCGGACTTGGCTTGTTACCCTTACCAAACGGAAGGTGTCCCGCAAGTGGAAGGTGGCCCGCTCCCAAGCCCAACCCAGATCCTTAGAGTAGCTCGGGGAGCAAGGGCCAGGCGGCAGCGCGGGGCCAGGCGGCAGCGCGGAGCCTGGTGGAGCGAGAGGAACAAAGGGAGAGAGCGAGCGGGGGAGGATGCTGCCCTCCCCTGCGCCCCACCCAGCCGGCTGCCAGGCGCCCAGGTAGCTTGGCCTTCGGCGGTGTCGAAGGGAGGTGTTGGAGCGGGTACACAAAGACTCACTTCCGCCGGGCCAGGCGTCCGGACTCCCTCCCCGCCGCCCACAGCCTGTGCGCATTCCAGCATCCCTGTCGCCGCCCGGGACCCGAGTGCCCCTGGGGTGCCAGGCGAGGTGCCAGGCGGGTACTGTGCTAGTGACCCTCGGAAGAACTAGGGCTGGATGGAGGCGGCGGCCGGAGAGAAACACGCCTTTTTAGGCAGCCGCGCTGCCCCGCACCGCCCCACGCAGCCCAAGTCTGCAATCACTCTCCGCGAGAAGCAGGGATCCGCGCGCAGCCTGGGAGCGCCCCGCCTGCGCTCGCCGGCGGGCCGAGCTGCCTGGCCGGGGGCGCGGGAAGGAGGCAGCTTAACTTCTCAGTGCCCAGCTCCCGCCCGCTAGGTGAGCCTGGAGCTGGGAGGATGATAGGGATGGCAGAGAGGGAGGGGGCTCTGGGGCCAGCGGAGGGGGAGAGCGGAGCTCGGGGGCGGGGCGCGGCGCAGCCTCCGTGCGGGGGCCGGGAGCCGCCGCCTAGCCCCGGGGCTCGGGGCCGCGGTCCCTCTAAACGCGGGATCCGCAGCCGCCGCCGCGCTGCCCTAAACAATGAGGCGCGCGGCTCGGGGCTGAGCGCAGCCCCCTGCCGCCTTTGAGGCCGAGACACCCGCTGTGCCCCGCCGCCCGCGCTAGCAGCTGCCGCCAGCGCGGAGCTGCGCTGGCCCCGGGAAGGTGATCCCGCAGGCCGCCTGGGACGCGAACGCGGACCAGCTCCAAGACCCCCAGGGTGGCAGGAGGAGGACTCGAGCCCGGGGCAGGACGACTCCAGCCGCTCACTCGCCTTCTGCAGCCCCCAAGTTCCGCGGCGTGCGTCGGGAGCTCCCGGGCCCCGGGTCCCAGCTCTAGCGGGCGTCAGTGTGAGTGTGGGAGCGCGTGGCGCGCGCACCCGAGAGGCTTCGGGGGAATAAAATGTGA
Organism: Cacajao melanocephalus; assembly: GCA_963573385.1. Taxonomy (NCBI): domain Eukaryota; kingdom Metazoa; phylum Chordata; class Mammalia; order Primates; family Pitheciidae; genus Cacajao; species Cacajao melanocephalus. The sequence continues at coordinate 4,744 of CAUYLG010058774.1, forward strand.
CACGCACGCCTCTGAGTTCAGTGTCGCGCGGCCAGGGGGAGCGCCGAGCCCCGCGGTGTCGTGCGCTTCGAGGCGCGGCGTAGAGAGAAGGCTGGTAAGGGAGGGCAGAGGGTAAGGGTGGGTAACGCCTTCCTCGGTGGCGCTGCAGCCTGCGCACTGCTCTGCCGGAGTTACACTCCTCGATAAGTGGCCAGACTCGTGGGTGGGGAATGTTGAAGGTGGTCTGGGGAGAAGAAGGAAATTCTGGAGAAGCGAACGGGAGGACGGCTTGCGCTTTGGGGACGGGCGGACACAGTTGTGCCCCTACGGCTCAGTAATGGTGCTCTTTTATTTTGGCTCTTGGAGTGAAGATTTTTGTCTTTCTTCAGTCAATCCCCGTACAAAACTGCACTTCTTAAAGGTTAAAGTGTGTTCTATTGATTTCTGGTTCTCTGTGGCTATAATGTTTGAGGTAGTAGGGATCTTTAGAATCCTAAATACCCGAGTCTTAATTCTTAGGCAGTTGGCAGGCGTCAAACTCCGCTGTTGGGTTTTACTTTCCGCAGTGTGCAGAGTGGATAGTTGATGCGTTCTTTTGAGTAGGGAGTGTGACGACCGTCTCATTTCGGATTTGCCGGTGCTGTGTTGGGGGACAGAGTGAAGTTAAACTCATGGCTCCCGAAAGTGCTGCCTTCCAACGAGCTGAATAGCTGTGTTTGGAGAAGCTGTGCTTTCCAGGAATTTAAATGAGGCTTTTTGTGATTGCCTTCCAGGTCTCTCCTCCTAGTACCACATTTGTTTTGTCAGGCTGAACTTTCAAAGCTGTTTTGTAATCTGAGAAGCACTTTAGGGGGGAAAGTAATGCTTGGCTGGATTTTTGTGAACTTATTTTTATTGGACATGAGGAAAATTTGGCGAGAGGCAAACCGTATTTGGTTGAAATCATTGTCTTTTGCACCACTGCCGTTCTGACCATGAAGGGGCATGCTGGCCCTCTTTGCCGCGGACTGTCTGCTTGGGTGAGGGGATCTTTGGTGGATGGGTTGCAGCACATTTTGTATTTAGAGAATTTTTGACACACTTGAAAAACCCCACGCTGGTTACTTTGATGCTTCAATTTTTGAAATTCTGATCAATATTTTTTGCCAATTTGAAATACAATTTATGACTAAGGGAGAATTCCAATAAAGTGAAGTGCTCTATATATATGGTATATATGATGTATATATGTATATACATACACATCATATGTGAATGTAAATACACACATCATATGTGTATATGTGTGTGTGTGTGCGTGTGTGTGTGTGTGTATCATCCTGTTGCTGCAAATTTAGAGTTAAAACTTCTTTTAAAAGGAAAAATGATGCGTGGCCTTGAGCCTGTTTTTACCACTCCCCTTCCCCCATTATTTTTCTGGAACTCACAACCAAAATTTTTATGGCACTTGAGGCCTCTTTTACTAATGCATTAGAAGAAACTGTTGGCAAAGGTGAATGGGTATTGTGCTCAAAACTGATGAAATCCTAAAATAATTAGGTGAAGTGCCTTGAATTTTACAGCAACGTTAAAAAGGCACTCAGACTTATTGGAATTCACGATCCAATTCTTATTGCAATAGGTATAAATTGTAGCATCTTACCTTTTTGCTTGGTGCTGTGAAAGCTTCTGGAGTTTTGAGCCAAATCTCTTGCAGAGATTGTGATAGGAGTCTCTGCTCTATATGGAGTACTGAGCTCCATAGTTTAGCGAGGCTGTGGATGGATACTCCTGGAAAGAGTGAGGTCAGAGCAAGGACTAACATTTGTTGAGTTTGCTATGTGGTGAACATGATTTAGGACACAAGGATAGAAAAATTGAGGATATTTAGACTAGAAGATTCAAGGTCGAGATCATTTAACATTTGAAAATATGTGAATGATTTATTATGCAGAAGAGGGCAATCATCTGTGTTGAGTTTCTGATGAGGATAATTAAGAGGGAAAGGGTTTACTCTGTGGGATGAAGATGTAAATTGAGTCTAGGGAGTTGTGGCTAATCCAGGCAGCAAAGATTGGTTAAATAGTGAAGGGACTGCTGAAAATATTCCTGTATGTGCTTGTTTCTGGAAGGTCCCCCCGCTCCCCCCGCTCCCCTGGAATTTCTCCTCTTTCTGAGACAGTTTAAGTGTGTGAGGCTCTGGTCTATTGCTTATTCTGATACTGACTGAAATTTTATCCTCCAGGTTTAGAATTTATCCAAGCATTTCTCAAGTGCTTAGATCTTTTCTGAAATGACAAACCCATTTCTAGGCTTCTGCAGCTCCTGCTTAGGTGAATACATGATAGATTCCTTTCCAAAAACTTGGAGATATTTGTCCTCTGGGAAGCTCTTAATTAATATGTAAATTTGCTACCTCATTGGTGATACTTTGAATAAAAATATCTTATGAATGGTAATAAGGACAGTCTTTGTTAATGCATTTGCTCTTTAAGCATATTGTGTTATTCCTGATCGATTTTTACCTCTCCTAGATTTTCTGTAGTATCATCCTAAACTTTAATTGCTTAAATTAAATTAAGTACTTAATTTAACATGCTTAAATATCTAAGGGAATCAGATAGTACCCTCCTGGCAGGTGTATGTTAAGTTTCGATTTTTTTAAGCATTGAAAGCTGAAAGCCATCACCCCCCAAAGAAACCTATATGGGATGAAATTCCCAAATGACTATAAAAGTAATAATTGCATGTAATTAGATACGAATTTTGGAAAGTGGAAGGGAAACGCAGGTGCACATTTGCACAGAAATTTTCAATGTTCTTACACCAATTGTGGATATCAATGCCAAGGACTGAATGGGCTGCAGATGACCAGCCACTATGTCAGTTACCACACTTTCAGTTTAATATAGCTGCTATTTTTTTGAAAGCTCTCCTTCCAACTTTTGATAAATTTGTTTATAAATGTTATTAAGTACACAGTGCAAAGACATCAGTGTTAGAGAAACACGGATTTATTATGCCTCTTCCAAAATTTGAAATTTACCCTTACTTGATCCAAGCCACCTCCCACCCCTCCCATTGAATTGATGGGGGAACATTTGCAATTCAAAATACTTGGAATCTACCTAGTCCACAGGTGAAATACATTTAAAGGGGATGCGGTATGACCTGGGTAGTCCTAAGGCTTTGTAGGAGTTGGTCTTCTGGTCCAGCCCCTGCATTGGTCCTAGCCATGGTGAAAGCAGGGTCCCAGCCGTTGTGGGACTATTTTCTTCACTTGGCCACCTGCAGATTCCTGATTATCCCACAGTACCGAGCACCTACTAGTTTTGAGGGGGAATTGTTCTGTGCATGGAAAGGACGTCAGAGGCATGCTGCCCACTGTAGGGAACTTACATCTGGACAGAACTGTTCTGTTCCCTCCTGGCTTCTGCTGCCCTCTGTGGTCTTGTGTAGGGAAGAAGTCCAAATTGAAGGCATGCTGTGGCTTTACAAAGCTAGAGGGATGTGAAGGCTGGGTTTGCAGTTTTGCACGGGACTTGCTTAGAGAGCCAGGGAAAGCTATTGGGCGGTGTTCTTGAAGCGACCAGCACTGGAGAAAGCCTTATCAGAGCTCCATTTCCAGGGCTGAAAAAGGAAGGCTTAGATTAAACCCTTTCCAACATGTCTTCTGGTGTGAGAGTCCACAAAACTGATCATTGTACGTTCTGACATACTTAACAGCTAACTGCTGTGCAGCCCCAGGAGACAATCGCAATTCAAGAATATTAATAGTAGCTAATTGGCACTTATGATGTACCACATCCCACCATTTGCTTTGCACAGATTATCATCATTATGCCCATTTTATAGGCGAGAAGACTGAACCTCAGAAAGGTAAAGTGCCTTGGCAGAGCTGGAATGTAAACCTGTTTATGGGTGTCCAAAACCCATGCTATTAAACTGAGATCCACTCAACAGAGGAAAACAAGAATGACAACTCCCGTTATTGTGTGGGGCCAGAGACCAACTATGACTATAAGCTTTCATGTTCTCAAACCAGGCTGAGCCTGCTGTATGGGGAAGATTGTACACGATAGAAGAGGATTTCAGGGAGCTCATGTATACAGAAAGCATGCGTTCATCAGAACCTGGAAGCAGAAAAAGGTTTAAGCTGCAACTTAAAAATGGGCCACGAAATATGGAATATCCAGGCAGTCAATATTAGAATGAAATTTGGGCTGATATGAAGCATGTCATATCAAGTGAAATTTCCAAGGAAAAATTTAGGCTAAGATTCAAGAAAATGATTCATCTGTTTTGAGTTACTGGGTTGGTGAAGAGAGCAAGCTCAGAAAGTAGTCTCCTGGGACATTTAGAAATACATTGGCTAAAGCATTAGAGAATAAGAAAAATCCTGCAATATCTTGATTGTAAGCCTTTGTTTTCAGAAGTTTATAATTCACACATTAAGTTCTACTCTGGGCTGCTTCTACTGTTTGAGCCCAAGAGAAAAATGCTTTATTAAATTTAAAACAATTGGTTTTCCATGTTCAAATTACACAGATTTTTCAAGTAGAGGTTCTTGCATGTTGGTAATTGTGGTTTCTAAAATGACTTAGCTGTAAATTAAATATGGGAAAGGGTAAGTCTCTTAGATAACCCAATAGCTTTCATTATTTAGAAGTAAAATGTAAAAGTAGCTTCTTTGAAAGTATAGTGATGACTTTTCTGAAATGTAAGTATATTATTATGTGCTAAAAACCCATAATTGTATGACCGACCACAAATGGGTGGAAAAAAGTACAGTTAATATAGGATTTGTTTTCTAAATGATAGAGCTAACCCAGTTAAAAAATGGAACTGTACATGTAGGATTAAATGAATGAATTTGTTTTTACTGTTAGAAGAGGGATCTTGCTATGTAAATTATATTTTAAAATTAGGGAAAGTATACCCCATTAGAAATCTCTGTAGGGTCTGGTGCAGTGCCTATAATCCCAGCACTTTGGGAGGATGACGCAGGCAATTGGTTGAGCCCAGGAATTTAAGACTAGCCTGGGCAACATAGCAAGAACCCCATATCCACAAATTTTTTTTTTAAATTAGCTGGGTATAAGGTAAGCACCTGTAGTCCCAGCTACTCAGGAGGCTGAGTTGGGAGAATCACCTGAGCCCTGGAGTTTAAGGCTGCAGTGAGCCATCATCACACCACTGCACTCCAGCCTGGGTGACAAGTGAGACCCTATCTCAAAAAAGAGATAAATAAATAAAATTTCACATGAAAAAGAGGACTCTCTTTAAAAAGAACACATGTGCACATATACACATGCAGACACACTCACACACTTGCAAGTAAGCACCAGAGGAATAAATTCCTGCATTATGTATTGTTACATCAGTAATCAGAAGTGGGAACTTGAATTAGGATACTTGAGTATTATTTGTTGGGATTCATGGCTGTTGCCTAACAAAATCAGGACAAGAGCCTAGCCCTTCCGACTGAAAGAACATTCTTTTTCCTATCTGACTTATCTCTGAGAAAATTTTATGTTCCAGATTACATGTGGCTTGTGAGAAGCCAACCAAAATGTTTAGGGTTTAAACTTTCTCTTAGTTTATTATAAATAGGATACATATGGAAAACATACTTTTACTTTTATGCATACTTATATGTGAGTGTGCATGTTTCTAAATGTTCTTTGTGATGGCAGCAGATGTGCTCAGGGTCCCTGGGTCCCTTTGGTGATGTGCAGAATGTACTTGACTGTTGATAATAACTTTTGACACTGGCTTCTCAGGCGTGTTCTTTGGGGACCCTGGCCCCAGGCTGATGACCAGTCATATCAATACTTGATATGTTAGAATAACATTCATGGGGTGCCATTATTATTTCATTAACTATTCGAGGCAGGAGAGTTTCCATAGTTGACTTGATAGTAGTAGGAAAATGTCTGAAAGGTAAGGCTTTAAGATAATGTGATTGTGTCCATAAGTTAAATCTAAACATTTGTTACTTGCCTCTGTCTACACTCTGCACCACAGAATTAAAACATATCATGCTGTATTCTCATCATACCCTAGTAATACCCCACATATCACTATTGGATACTTATCCAGAAAAGGCGGGGTTAATTTTTTCATTTGGCATTTTTCCAATATTATGACAGTTAAGCACAGTATTAGATGTAGAACCAGAAGTGGATAAAAGGAAAGCTTTAGACTGTATTACATAATGTGCCTCTTAAGGGGTAATGGAAGGACTCCTGGCCTAAGGAACCTCTGTTGTTTCTAAACAGTGTATATCTATCCCAATTATAACATGGAAGCCCCAGGTAAAATTAAACAAGCTCTCCTTACCACAAATCTCTATGTCGATCCCTGTTTTTCAGTTGCCCAAAGTAGATGAATCTTGTTCTTACCACACTGTGTTGAAACTGAGAGGTGAGTTTATAATGTAGAAATATAGTTATCCCTCAGTATCCTTAGGGGATTGGGTCCAGTATTCTCTCTGGATACCCTAATCCACAGATGCTTAAGTCCCTGATATAAAATGGCATAGTATCTTTGCCTAATCTAGGCAGAGTCTCCTGTATATTTTAAATCATTTGTAGAGTATTTATAGTATCTAATACAATGTAAATGCTATCTAAACAGTTATGCTGGCTTTGTTTTTTAATCATTATTTGAGAGACAAAGGTCTTACTGTTCTCTCCAGGCTGGTCTTGAATTCCTGGACTCAAGCAGTGCTCCCACCTTGGCCTCCCAAAGTGCTGGGATTACAGGCACATGCCTCAACGCTCGGCCTGGTTTTTGTCTTTCACAATCAGGGTCTCACTCTGTTGCCTAGGCTGGATGCAATCATGGTGCAATTATGCTCACTGCAGCCTCAACTTCTTGGCTCAAGCAATCCTCCCACCTCAGCCTCCTGAGTAACTTGGATTACAGGTGTGCACCACCACACCTGGCTACATTTTAAAATGTTTTTGTAGACATAGGGTCTCACTCTGTTGCCCAGGCTGGTCTTGAACTTCTGGTCTCTAGTGATCCTCCCACCTCATCCACGCAAAGTGCTGGGACCATAGGCATGAGCCACTATGCCAGCCTACACTGTATGTTTATTGGTACTATTTTTATTGTTATTTATTTATTTATTTTTCCAAATATTTTTGAGTGATGGTGGGTGTCATCTGTGGATATGGAACCTGTAGATGCAGAGGGTTAACTGTGACTGGCATACAGATTTGGTTTGGGAATTACTGCGTGCATTCAGCACCTAAGCAATAGCCACTGTATGTTCAGGGTGGTGGGCACAACCTTCAGCCAGGCACCAGGGTGCAGCCCTTCAGGTCCCTGCTCAACCCAGACAGTAGGACCTTGGTCACAAGGCTGTTCCTTAGAACTGCCCATCACTGAGCTGAAAGGCATCCCCGCATTGATATTGGTTTGCTTCTCCTTCAAATAACATTCAAGATTTGTGTGTGTGGAGAGGTTGTAGGGGATGGCACTGTAGGAAGGTAGTCATGCGTGGTTTTGTTTATTTATTTTATATATATATATATATATATATATATATGTATATATATGGTGGGTAGAAAATAAGGATTAATGAATGCAGTAAGGTATTTGAGCACTCCTCTTGTTTATCATCTGTAGGTACCAACCAAATATTTTTATAGAGATGCAGTTAAGTCCCTGGGCATGTTCAACCAGGTACTATGAAATAAAATTTTCTTCATTTGGTACTGACAGTCTCTAAGGTGGAGGAGAGATAGAGACTAAGTCACAGGCCCCGTTTTTGTGATGGTAGAGTGGGATTTAGATTCTAAATTTTACCAAAAGAAGTTCACAGGTGCTGATATGTTCAGGTGCTTGGGTGAATGACATTATTGCACACAACGAAAGGCCTGGAGCTCACAGGCCTTCCATCTTCATGTGTATATACATATATATGCAGTATTTTTATCCAGATTTACTTTCACATGACATTGTCAGCGCCATGTAATCTCACATGTCAGATTTCATCAACTTCAAGTACAAAAGATTGAAGTGGAATATTGCCCCCAAACCACCTTCTGGGATCTAAGGCTTACAAGAAGCCAACTTGGCTATATCCCCAGCTTGAAAGTCACAGAGGCCATAAGAGGATTTCCTAAACTTTCCAAAGGTGGTATTGTAGTCAGTAACCACTGGCCCATGGGATGCATTCCCCTCATAGTCTTCAAACCAGAAATGTCAAATGAACATTTCTGGATGATGTCAAAATGGAATTTAGGAGGAGGAAAGGGTACAAAGAAACATGTCATCTTTATTTTCCCCCACCTACCACTTTTTTTCTCTCTAAATAGACTCTTTGGAGTCCTGAACGTTTCTCTTCCTCATTTAGGCATGTCTTTCTCGCCAATGTGCTTCTTGTATCCACTTGCATACGGAGGAAGCTATGGCGCCTGCTGCCTCCAAGGTGCAGGTTTACTCTGGCTTTTACACAGTTACTCTACCTGTCTTGTTTTCTTCAGCCGTATACCTTAATCAGAAAGTTGCTAAGTGAAAAATTAATTATTAAATCTTTTGCCAGTGCCAGCTGCGCACAAAACATGTGTTTGATGAATTTTCATAAACCAAATATACCTTTGTAACCAGCACATCAAGAAGCAATTCTTACCAGCACCACGGAAGCCTCCTGGTGCCCTTTTCTGGTTACCGTCCCCAGATGGGTACTCCCTATTCTAATTTACGGCAGAGTAGATTAGTTTTGTGTCACCTGCTCACCAGCTTATACTTAAAAGTTTAAACAAAATAACTTTTAAACAATTTATGTTTTTTAAAAAAATAATTATGGTAAAGTTAACCAGGAATGGAGTATTGGTTGTGCTATTAAAATATAAAAGTTCAATATTTGTTCATCATTGAAACTTTCATGCTGTCTGAAGTTCATTTTGTTATTAACAACCCCAGGGTTGTTATAATATAAGAGCTTAGTTTTGCCATTTGTTCAGTACTATAGATCTTTCTTCAGTTGACTACAGCCGGAAGACCAAAAGTAAATTTTAAAATCTAGTACAAGCCAGTACATTTTACTCTAAATCTTGAAGATGTATTTTAATATGTTCCAGTTTATTAAAAATAATGCTGGACATATAACATTTATATGGAAAAAAAACACACTTTAAAAATGAAATTTGTGTTCAGGCATGGTGACTTGCACTTTTAATCTCAGCTTTCAGGAGGTTGAGGTGGGGAGGAGCTCTTGAGCCTAGAGGAGTTCAAGACTGCAGTGAGCTATGATCGCTCCAGTGCACTTCAGCCTGGGGACAGAACGAGACTTCATCTATTTAAAAAAAAGAAATTTACTAACGGAATTCAATTTTATTTGGCATTTAACTTGTAGCCTCTGAATTGTGAATTTGGAATAATTTAATATTGCAAGTGGACATTGATATTGGACTCTCAGCCCAAGGAATCTCTGTTGTTTCTAGATGATCTATATCTATCCCAATTATAATATGGAAGCTTATTATATGAACAGTTCTAGAAGCTTTTCTACATAAGATAATGAGATCTCTTAGGAAATGTTTTAAAGCAACTAGCTCATCAGGAAAAGTTCATCAGGACATAGAAGATTAAAGTCATGTAGATTCCTTGTAATTTTTGTTCTTATAGAGGAATTCTACATTGCAGTTTGGAAATAATAAATGTAAATATAAAAACCCAGCCCAGGCCTGTCCCATACCTCATCAGTTTCCTGTCTGTACTTGGAGTGTGCTGACCAGCTTTGAGAGATGTGTCCGTGATACCAAAAACTGAAGTTCAAAGGAATATAAGGAAAAAGTAGAATGGGCTGGACGTGGTGGCTTACGCCTGTAATCCCAGCACTTTGGGAGGGGGAGATGAGCGGATTGCCTGAGCTCAGAAATTCAAGACCAGACTGGGCAACATAGCGAAATCCACTGTCTACCAAAAATACAAAAAATTAGCCTGGAGTGGTGGCACTTGCCTGTGGTCCCAGCTATTCTGGAGGCTGAGGTTGGGGGATCGCTTCAGCCTGGGAGGCGGAGGTGGCAGTGAGTGGAGATCACACCCTGCACTCCAGGCTGGATGAACAACAGAGTGAGACCCCATTTAAAAAAGAAAAGAGAGAAAAAGTTAAATGATGTCTTAAAATTTAGTAGAATGGAAGCGAGTAAGAAATAGAAATTATTTCAAAAGTGAAAAAGGAGAACAGGCAGATTGCCTAATGAAGATCAGGTGTTCTCATATTATCTTGTATAAATTCAGAATTTTCTTAAAGCCAAAGAAGTTGGCTTAAATCCAGAGCCAGATGCAAAAGGTCCCATTTGGTGTGGAGCTGCGTATTTGGCAGCTAAAGCTGACACGACATTAAGGTTCTAATGATTTGGTGTCTGTTTCCTGAAGAGGAAGCTGTCTCTGCTACCTGCTGCTGCAGATGCTGGCTTGTCTACAATGTGCCCCTGGGCATGTGCTATTTAAGTAGCTTGAAAATATGTGATTATGCTTCATGTGCTTGTCCAGAGTCTCTGCCCTTATGGAAACAGTGACATTTACAGTTTCTAGAGGGTGAAGTGTTTCTTGGGCTTCAGCATCCAGTGTTTATCATACTCTTTAAGGAAAAAATTGAGTGGAAGCCATGCACTGCTCATAGCTAACAGAGCATTTCATATTAGAATCCATTTTACACATGTCTTCATCCACTCTTGCCCTCCTCCTGCACACCCATCCCTTTGCCGCTTTGGCGAAGAGTCCTCCTTCCAAACCTCAAGCTCGATCCTGTGCCATTCTCTCCTCCTTAGATTCCCAAGTCATTCTCCATTGCATACAGGACACTGTCTGCCATTTTTAGAACATCATGTGCTTCTGGCTTGGGTCCAAGCTCATGGTCTCCACTTTTCTACTCCCCTATCAGCCACAGCTACCTTCAGGATCTCTCCTTGACCAGATTGTTAAGGACTTGGTTCTTTCTCTCTACCTCTGCCCACCTCCCAACCCCTAACTTACACCAACTCCCATTCATTTACCAGCAAGCCTTCCCTGACACACACACCTAACGTGACATTGGTTCCTACCTGCACCACAGCATCAAGCTTCTGTTGCTACACTTGCTACTCTGTTATAATTGACTCTGCTCCCTTCCCACCCCTGTGAAACTGTAAGTTCCTTGCAGGCAGCCTCCAGAACTCTGTCCCAGCTATCAAGCGTGTTGTGTGGTACTGAGCCCTGGAGGTACTTCATGAATCTATGTCAAATGGATGGATCTAAGAGTCCTATTAGATTGAAAGGATGGCTGTCTACTCTCTAAATGTGATTTCTAAAAACAAAGGAGAGTAGGTGGGATTTTTCCCTTCTTTCTTCAAGTAGAATCCCTATGAATAGAGCTCCCCAAATTCTAGTGATCCATTTATAAACAGAACATTCCCTAAGGACAAGGGGTAGACTGTGTGTATTCCTTGGCCCAGATGGGCCCAGATGCGCTATTCTGCACATACTCTGTCTTATACTTTAGAGTTGCCACTAATCACTGGAGAAACACATTTACTAGGAATGTTAGGAAATCACTGCTAAACCATTCAACCTAATAATTTTTGTGCCACTCGTGGCTTTCACAGAGAAAACCTGAAATTCACATTTCTCTTGGAAATGATTAAAAATAAGATTCAGCAACTTTGTTTCTTCCTTTAGCAAAGCATTCTGAACAAACGGACATGTGTAATCAGTAAATAATTAGTAAATATATCGGGTTGGGTCTGTCCATAGAGGATTTATAAAAAGCACTTTGTCTTGGATTCATAAATGTTGTACAAATCCTACAATTAGAACTACATACATTTTGAGCACCTGGTGTGATAATAAGGCCGTTCCAGAACGAATGGGCTCAGCAGTGTTTTGTTATTATGCTGCCCGCCCAAGAATTATCTATGAATAGCTATTAAAATTGGGAAAAGGTACTTCTACACCAGGGGGAATATACAGTATCAGCTGTCCATGAAGAATTATAAATGCAGGGCCTTGATCTTGGGTTCAGCCCAACCCCATTCCAGATGGAGAAACTAACACACACCTTTAGCTTAAAGCCCAGGGAAGGTGCTGTGCTGTCCCCTGCCTGTGTGTATCAGATGCAGGGCCGCGACCTCATTCTGCCATCGCTCCCTGCAGGAGATGGCCACAGGGCTGGGGACATCTATGGAGAGAGATGAAGGGTCAGTGAGCATTTGGGGTCATTAGAGTTTTTGTGGATCTTTGTGTATTTTCTGAATTTCCTTTCAGACTCACAGCCTTCTGAGTGAGCATTTTGTTTTGTTTTATTTTGTTTTTTGAAATTTTGCAGCTTCCCAAAGGTGAAGTTAAAATCAGGGGCATGCCTGGTACATGTCAGTTAATTAAAGGGACTATTTTCCTTACTCTGAACCTGTACTAGAATCAAAATTAAAAATATTACCAGGGATTAAAGTTAGGAATGTTAAATGATCTTCAATGTTAAATAGAACTTCACAGGATGTAAGGAAAGCACATGAAGTTTAAAACAAAAGGAATCCAACTCTACTAAAAATACAAAAAATTAGCCAGGTGTGGTGGCGGGTGCCTATAATCCCACCTACTCAGGAGGCTGAGTCGGGAGAATCGCTTGAACCCAGGAGGCAGAAGTTGCAGTGAGCCAAGATCACGCCACAGCACTCCAGCCTGAACGACAAGAGCAAAACTCCAGGAGACAAGATCAAAACTCCATCTCAAAAACAAAACAAAAAACAAACAAAAGGATGTGTATGGAGCATTTGAATAAATGATGTCACATCTCCATTTATGTTAGACACAAGGGACCTCTCATACAAGTGAAGAAAGAAGAGCCTAAGTATGGATATCCTCACATCCGTGGAAATCATTTTAAATCACCTTCATAAGCAGCTTAAATAGACTTCAGTGACTTCATGGATGCTGATTATTAGTGGTTGTCATTTCAACTGTGTCAGCTTGGCAGTCCCCACCACTGCCCAGGGCTGTTCCTGATTTCCACAACATAAGCACAAACTCAGGTCTGGCCCTGGACTCGTGCACCAGACGAAGAAGAAAACTTGGTCTTCTATTAGGAACCTAAATTGGTTCCTAGAGCACTTCAGTATTGCCGTTATTTCAGATAATATATAGTCATGTGCCACATACAACATTCAGTCAATGACAGACCACATATAACACAGGGGTCTCCTGAGATTATAATGGAGCTGCAAAATTCCAATCTCTTAGAGACTTGTCGCTGTTCTAAGGTTGTACTGCAATGCATTACTGCATTGTATGTTAGTGATGATGCTGGTATTAAAAAAACCTACTATATGCCAGTCATAAAAGTCTATCACATATAATTATGTACAGGGCATAATATTTGATAATGATAATAAAAGATGATAAAGTAACAATAATAAATGTGTTACTGTTTATGTATTTACTATACTATACTTTCATTGTTCTTTTAGAGAATATGCCTTCAAATTAACTTTTTAAAAAAGTTACCTGTAAAACAGCCTCAGGCAGGTCCTTCAGGAAAATTCCAGAAGAAGGTGTTGCTATTGTAGGTGATGACAGCTCCATGCATGTTATTGCCCCTCAAGACTTTCCAGTGGGACAAGATTGGAGGTGGAAGACAATGGTATTGATGACCCTGACCCTGTGTAGGCCTAGGCTAATGTGTGGGTTTGTGTCTTAGTTTTTAACAACAAAAAACCTTAAAAAGTGAAAAATAAAATAAAAAATTTTAAGCATAGAAAAATGCCTATAGATAAAATAAGAAAAGATATTTTGTACAATTGTACAATTTATTTGTGTTTTAAGCTAAGTGTTACAAAAGAGTCAAAAGTTCTAAGAAAATAAAAAGTTTATAAAGTTTAAAAGTTACTAAGCTAAGTTACTAATCTTAAGCTAAGATTAATTTATTGTCAAAGGAAGAAAAACTTTTTTTGGAAATTTAGTGTAAACTTATACTTTGCCTAAGCGTACAATGTTTATAAAGTCTACAGTAGCATATGGTAATGTCCTAAGACCTTCATATTCACTCACCACTCACTTGCTGAGTCACTCAGAGCAACTTCTAGTCATGGAAGTTCCATTTATGGTAAGTACCACATACAGGTTTACCATTTTTAAATTTTTTATACCATACTTTTACTGTACTTTTCCTATGTTTAGACACATAAATACCATTGTGTCACAATTGCCTAGTATGCAGTACAGTGATATGCTGTACACATTTGTAGCCTAGGAGCAAAGCAGTAGGCCATACCACATAGCCTAGGTGGACAGTAGGCTGTACTATCTAGGTTTGTGTGAGTACCTGCTATGATTTCATACAAGGATGAAATTGCCAAAGGATGCATCTCTCAGAATGTATCTCTGTCATTAGCAAGGCATGACTATATTAAATTTAAAAATCTGTTAAAATTCTTTCACTTAATGATCTTAGATCCCTGCACACCCTCAAGCCCTTTTCATTTTCCTTATGAGCTGTGCTATGCCATCTTAATAGGGTCTACATTGCCCGTGGTTTCTCTGCACTTTTTAATTATATTGTTGTCCTAGAGAAGGCTTTTGATGACTGGATGTGGTTAGAAAGGTCTATGACTGTATTCCGGAATGCTAATGTCTAGGAAGGCCTCATCCTGTGCCCAAACCAACCTGTCAACCTGAAGAATGTTGGGCTCTTCAGGAAACCCATAATCATTGGATATTGGCACTGGATTTGAAAGGATCTCAATCTTCTGCAAGAAGAGATGAACTTGGCCTAGGCATACCTTCAGTAATGAGTTTGGTGTTTTGCTTGTTTATTTGTTAGGTTGTTTTTTCAACTGATTTATATTCCTTGAGAATGTGTACTCTCAGGCAGTGAAAGTAAACACAATTTTGTGGCTTCCTAGAAAACTGGTAATAAATAATACAGATCTAACAAGAAGAAGTGGCCTGGGTTTACATGTTTACATTTCATGACTATCTGGGCTAAGTGGAAGTTTTCACATTTTTCACCCTGTTAGTGAATTACTATTAAACATTCAGTTTATACTTCAAAATCACTGTCTTTATTCATTTTTGGAAAGAAAGGCTGTCTTTTGGTGTCCAGGAAACAGAAAACTAGCATCAGGCTGGGAGCTCCGAACAATGCCAGGACTCTCTCTGGCCAGTGAAGGGTGGGGAAAATCTCATTCTGTGGGGATCAGAGGATTCCTGCACAAAAAGCGGCTGAGTATAGTGCCCCCCACCCCCCAAGTGACTGCCTGTGCAGAGCTGACTTTCCCACCCTCCTCTCACTGGCCATCGTGCAGGCAGACCTCAGGCACGTCACCTTTGTTAGTTCTGTTGGTCCATCACACCACGTGAAGTGGGAAGTGGCACAACACAGTGGCTAGCCTCATCACAGTCTCCACGTTAAATAAAGGATTGGCTCTCTCTCTGGCTCAAAGGTCAGGTGCCTTATAGGCAGGGCCCTCCGTTCAGTCCTGCTTGGTGTCCAAAAGGGGTGAGGTGCGGAGAGGACAGTCGGAGGCTGGGCCACCTGGGCTGGTGCAAGGGAGAACGGCCACGGCCAGCGGGGGTCTCCTTGGAGCTGTCTGGGCTTAAACTTCAGACTTGGATGCCCCCCACTGCTGTGTGTGAGCCTCCCTATCAGTCAAGTTAATGAGAAGAGCTTAAAAACAAACAAACCCTTTCTTCCCTCCCCAGGGTTCTTTCATGTTCTCAAAGGTCTGACTGACAGCTTTGAAGGCCCCACTTCTGCCCAGAGAGCCCAAGCAACAGCGGGAGGGAGTGTCTGCACTTTGTAAACAGCCCATCCCCTCCCTCTCTGGGTGGGACCGGGAGCCCCTCTGCCCCCATTTCCAAATCGCATGCTTCCTAGGATGGCAGCAGTTATCCCTGAGTTTAACGGGCGATCGATATTTTGAAGTTCCTGGGGGAGAAGATGAAAGGATGAAACAAGATGTGTTATAGTGTGCTGCAGAAAATTAACACAGTAGCTCTAGTTTGATCTTTGTCTGAACGTGTCAATGGCAGAAGACAAGCTCTGTGTACAAGGAAGCTGCCAGAGGCCCGCGCCCCTTTCCCCATTGGTTGCACCTGCTTGAAAGGTGCCCTTCCCCTCCTAATGGAGAATTCTAGTGAGTCTGCAGCTCCCTTCCAGGCCTTCCTCTCCTGGAGTACCTGTCCTGTACTTGTGGGATATTCTGTTCACCACTCCCAAAACCCCCTCCAAAGCGCACCACTTCTCCCCTGCCACCAGTTCTTAAGATATGGGAGCTCACCTCATTTGCCTTTATATCCCCAGTGGTTAGCAAATTCCTTCCATAGATATCTGTTAAATTAAAGAAACTCCGTTCACCATAGGTGTGGGTTTGTTACAACCTAGCAATGGCCCATCACCAGTCTGCTTTGAATCTTACCATCAGTTTATAGCAGAATGTAATGACACTCCCTCAATAAATAATGCATTTAATTTAATAAGTGGGTTTTTTTTTAATTGCACTGCCTGATTCATGCTCTCTAACCACAATTCACATATGTAGGAGCAAAATTTTAGACATTTAGAAAAGCACATTCTGAGGTTAGAATTTCCTTCCTAAGAAAAAACAAGTTGACAGTATGATGTTGTCTCTGAAACCCCCGAACTCTACACAGATGCTAGATTGATGACAGTTTTGTCGTATTGGATTCTCTCCTTGGCATTCTTCAGTTTTCAGTCTCCCAATCCGATTCTTTCTCGTCTCCCATCTCTGTGTGTTAGCAGCAAGCATGTTTGAAGCACTGCTAGAGGATTCCAGTGCAGTGATCTTTGCTTTGGGACTTGTACACAGATATTTAGTTTATTATGGCCAGTTCTAAAAATTTATGACCTATGAACAGTTTATTTTCAGTAAAACTGAGGTCAGAATTGGACATTTAATCTGAAATCCATATGGCATGGAGATGCACGGTGCATGAATGCACTTTGTAACCGGTACAGGGCAGCCTGTGAGGAGAGACAGGGGCTTTGGAGTCCATAGACTTAGTCTTAAATTCCGGGTCCTGCACCTCGTTGAGATTTGTGTGAGTTACCTTTTTTTTTCCTTCTTTCTTTTCCTTCTGTTTGCTTTAACAAACGATGAAAAGTTCCTTCCCCTGTAAAGTGAGAGTAAATCATCTGGTTCCTTTTGACAAACAGTATTTTAAATTGCCAGCCAGCACACCTGTGCTGGACTCAAAGGTAGTGTTTGTGGCTACTATTATTAGGACACAATAGAAGAATTAAAGGAAATAGAATTGGCTACATGTCTAGCACTTTTTTTTTTTTTTTGGCTTTTGTTTAAGCAGCATAAGTAGCATAGGGTTTTGTTTGTTAGTTTCTCTCTTGCCTTACCTTCTTATATAATACCTTATTCTTTGAGGTGACTTACGATTTATTTAACTTATAATCTAGACAGTGGCTTTTATGGGGCCGGAGGGTGCAGGAGGAGCCGTTGAGGAAGAAAGAACAGAAAGGTCTGGGATAGAAATCCCCTGACTTTGAGTCCTCTGTGGGACACAGGCAAACAGAATTTTAATCTGCTGCTTCTAGTCCACATTTGGTGTTCAGTGGAACAAACCCTCTTTGAAACTGAATGCCTCCTTAGCAGCCAGTGCTCATTCTGGCAGGCGGGGGGGCTTCCTAACCACACTGTGCTCTGAAGGATTAGACCTGCATGAAGTGCAGCCACTGGTTAGAGAGGTAATCAAGTATTGATGGGGGGGTGGGAAAGGCAGAAAGACTTTGAAGTTTCATAAACCTCATCATTTGGGATTTCTGAGGTTCTTAGAAATGACTTTGCCTTTGTTGTTCCTAAAATCATAGGCTTTGCCAACTCACCCCCAGTAACAGAGTTAGACGTCCCTGGCACAGAGTAAATTCTTGTTCAATGAATGGAAAAACCACAGCTTAAATGATTCAGAGAAAGGGGAGAAAATGAAGAAAAGGGAAGAGGGATAAACAATTGTCACGTGTTCAGATTGCCAATAGTGGAATCATGACAAAAATTTTCTGAAGCTGAAGAGCCCTGTTGCTTAAAATAAATGGCTGAATAAAAGAGGGTCAAAGCAAAGGAGCTTTGGAGTCAGTTTGGTATCAGATACTGACTCTGATGCTTCCAAGTTGTGTAACAACCAGGGCTGGCTGTGGGACACGTGAAATTAGAATGTGGAGCCATTTATTCAAAAAAACAGGAAAGAAGTACCCCGCAAGGTGCTAAAACAAAATGTTTTGTCCTTCCCTTCCCACTGCTTCCCTGCCCTCCTTTCCCTTCTCTTCCTTCTCTCTGGAATTTTCACAATGTTTTTAATGTTCTAAGTAAAGAAAAATTAAAAATTTAATTATTGGTATGATTTTTTCTTTTTAGTCTTCGCTTGTACAACGCCAGTTTTAAATGCAAATTTAAGAGCATTGCATAATCACTGAAATTACACTATTTGTTTTCTTTTTTGTTGTTGTCGAGATGGAGTCTCACTCTGTTACCCAGGATGGAGTGCAGTGGCACGATCTCAGCTCACTGCAACCTCCACTTCCCAGGTTCAAGCGATTCTTCTGCCACAGCCTCCCGAGCAGCTGGGATTATAGGCGCCTGCCACAATTTCCAGCTAATTTTTTGTATTTTTAGTAAAGACGGGGTTTCATCATGTTGGCCAGGCTGGTCTCGAACTCCTGACCTCATGATTCGACCACCTTGGCCTCCCATAGCTGTCACATGCCTTTGTATTTCTTTATGACCAGAACAGAGGAAACACTTCCAAAAACTAACTCTGTTGTTTTTATGTGACTTCTTGATACGTGCCTGTTCCACCAACACATTCTATCTTCAGCTGCCTGAGGAGTAAGGCAGGGCTTTCCTTCTATGTCACCATTTAGAGCACGAGTGGTTGGCCAATACAAGGAAATAAGAAAGGATATGATAGGTGCCTTGGTCAGTTGTGTTTCTTAAAGTACAATTGCCTTATTTTTGTGTTTGAAGCTAGTTCTGGTTCTAACAGAAAGCATGGCCTCTGAGAGCTGCGGGATCCTCCACTTGTCGTAGAGGTACCACACTCACCTTGCACTCATTTTGAGTCCTGCTGAATTGCCATGCATTGTGGCCTTACCAGAGTCTTGTGCTCATGAGGCATCATGAATGTTGTCTGCAAGTTGGCAGCAAGGAATGGTGGGCAGGATGTGACACACACATTACCCATGTCTGCTTCATCGTTCCACTCTCTCCCGTCCAACTTCAGGTACAGCACACAAAGTCAAAGAGTTACTGAAAATTTCAGGCAAGTGGCAGGGGAGCATTAATACAAGTGTGGCTCTTCTGAGTGTGGGGTCCCACATGACTACATGGGTCACGTGCCCAGGAAGCCAGCCCTAGAGACTTCTGATGGATTCTTAACCTCAAGGACCCTTTGTTTTTTCATCATAAAATTGAGGCCATAATATTACCTAATGCACAGTTTGTTCTTCTGTTTAAATGAAGCCATCTTTATAATTTATGTACTAATACCCTTGGTATCTTATAAGCCTTTAATAAAAGTTAATCCCTACCACTTCTACTACTGAGTTTTCAAATTGTGATGGCTCTATTGTGGTAAAGACAGCCTAATGCAAATGCAAGTCAGGGTCATTAAATGTCACTTCTAGACTGCAAATAAAATTTAGTAAGTCACAAATATATTTTATTATCTCTTGAAAACAGTCAGTGTACAAATGAATAAGCAAATAAAATGTAGTAGCCTAAAGGCTTTGGAGAGCTAAGC
The DNA here is from genome assembly GCA_963573385.1 of Cacajao melanocephalus. NCBI lineage: Eukaryota > Metazoa > Chordata > Mammalia > Primates > Pitheciidae > Cacajao > Cacajao melanocephalus. The sequence goes on from CAUYLG010058774.1 coordinate 24,460, forward strand.
CATTCTATAAAAGTATAAGGCCAGAATTCCAGTCCTACATCGGTTTACTTGTGGGCAACTTGTTTTCCTTCTCGTATCTCTGTTTTCTTGTGTCTAAATCAAGAGTGTCACACATGTCTGACATGGGTCCTAAAAATTGTTACATCATGGCTTAGTGTCTTACAGCGAAGACTGACCTAAGGTAAAAGTTAAGCCACATAAATAAATGCACATAATAAGGATGAGATGGAAAGAAGAGGTGTAACAAAGTTTACTGTTGCTTATTACCTATGACTGTTACCTGTTGCCCAGATGTTTCCATGTGTTAAGCACAGTACTGCTTTCTTTCTCTCCAGACAAGGCTTTTCCCTAGCAGAACTGATGCACATGTGTAGCATGTCAGTATTACGTAGACACATACTGTTATGTAGCCATGTTTCACCCCTGTAGAAACTCTAAGCATGTGCTTTCTGCATCTGTTTAAAGGGTCCTGCATAAATAAAGCTCTGTAGGTAGGCTAAAGTGCCTGGAATGAATATTCTTCAATGGGCAGAGTTTTCCTGTTGGAGGAAGACACCGTGGTGTGCTGGAGTTGGCTTGTACCTTTTCAGGAATTTTTTGAGCCAGTTTAAAAACTGATAGTGGCAAATAACACTCATCACTTTCTGATTATTTCATTTCATTTTGTTATCTGTGCTCTTGAAGTTATTTACTTTTATTCTATCTGTGTGGTAGAAATACTTGGACAAAACAAGCTCTTGCACGTTGCATCCCAGTTCTGCTCAGTAGCATCCCATTGGTGGTTTGAAATGGGCAGTAGTGGAACCATAGAATGGGCAAACACTAACAATCAGGGTTCTTCCTCCACTCCCCCTCCCTGAGAGATGATTGTAAAACATTAAATAGGACACTACCAAGTAGGAGTCAAATTTACTGTCGGAGTTCCTTTTGGAAGATTTGTTACAAGCTGTGGCTATTGCAGACTATTAGAGAACCCATTAGAAAGTGTGCAAAGGGAAAAGGACAAGAAGGGAATAACATTCTTTGAGCATCTGTGCCTAGCAATACATTAATTTCCTTTCCTGTGGAGCCCAATTAAAATCTTCCTGAAGGCAGGCTAGGTTATATGATGTTACATCTGTCTTCCAGTTGAAGAAACTGATGTGTGGTTTAATAACTTGCCCAAGTTGATATAGCTAGTAAATGCAAAAACTTATTTTGGAAATACATTTGAATCCAGGTATTTGTTATTCAAATGCTTCTTGTCTTTGCCTTCTCAAATGGAAATGTGAATACATTTTGCAAAAAGAGTAGTGTTAAATGCTATAGTAAGATTTTTGTGAGTATGATGAGGTCCATATTCTGTCTTTCATTCATGTATTTGTACATCACACATTGAAAGTAAAATAATGTGCTAATCACTGGTCATGTAAAGCTTCTGCCCAGGGAGGAATATACCTATGAAGCCCTGCAGGAACATGGGAGAAGACCAGGGGCCGTCAGAGCAGGATGCTTAGGAAAACAGCCCTTGCAGAGGCTTGCAGGTGTGTGTCTGGCAGTGTTTGTAGTCTCCAGGGCTTGAAGTGCTGCAGGGAGAGAGGTTGGTTTTGGTAGAGGTAACAAGAATTACAGGATTGAGGTCAGACAGACATCTGTGGGTAGTTTGGAGATTCCAACCAGTAGGTTGAACATTGTTTCTGTGGAATGTGGTTGCCCATTTTCTCAGCCTCCTCTAGCTTTTACTCCTGAATAGCTTCTAGTGCAGACCGTCTAGGGGCATGCAATCCAAAGGAAATTTTGACAGGACAGGATCATGGGCCATGTCCCTCAGATTTTGTTTTAGTGAGTCTGAGGTAGAACCCAGGAAGTTCCATTTTAAACACACCTCTGTAGAGGTTCTGAGGCAGCACCCGGCACCATACTTCTAGAAATAGTATTGTTTTGTAGCTTCTGTGCTGTCTTCCCAAGTAAGAGGAAAGAACACGCATATAATGATAATAATATCTCTTCCTAGCTCCACATCATCTTTTATACCTAGTCTCTATCGATCCCCACAATTACCCTGTGAGATGTTCAGAGAAGTTAATTACTCTTCTTAGTTTACAGTTGGGAGAACTGGGGATGGGAGAGGTTAATTACATAGTGCCAGGTCCTACCTTTAGCAAATGGAGGACCCAGATTTCTCAGTATTTTGCAGGTGTACTTCCTTGGTTGCACAGTGCCCCATAGTGGCTACTGCCCACGTGTTCTGCAGATGCCACCTCATGGTGATCTGCTCTGGAACCAGCCTCAGAAACATTGTGCATCAGAATGGGGGTCACCTGTGCTCCCTAAAATATTTTGAACTCCATTGGAATGATTCTGCATACTTTACAATGTAGAGGTTTTGTCTTTGAGGTTCCTCATTCCCGATTTCTGCAGCATCCTGTTTAGCTACAGAACTCCAAAACATTCAAGAAGCAAAAATCTGTGATCCGATCTGTTCCGTATCATTGGATGACAAGGAGCATATTGTGAGTGGAATAGATTTCTGTAGGTTGTAAGTATTTCAGTCCCTTTCCATTACTTAATGATGGAGAACAAGAGACCAAACATGAGCCAGGCAACCTGTCCTCTCATTCTGTGTCTGCCTCCAGCTAGCTTTGTAACCACAGGTAACTTGCTTCATTTCTCCAGACCACGGGCTCCTCATTTGTAGAAAGAAATTTGGAGTCCTTGTAAGGCCTGTCCCAGCTGTAACACACATGATAGCAAACTTCCAAGGGAGAAAAGTATTCCCAGTAATAGCATGTTCTTTGGCTTTTCTAAGACAAAAACAACAACAAAAAAATACATTTACGTTATAAGCAATGCACTCATGAGTCTATTATTTTATTTATTTATTTTGGGGTTGGGAAAATAGAAACATATTTTATCAAATTAATTAGATTTAAAATACCTCAGTGATTTGTTTTCTCTAGCATATAGTCATTTTCTTGGCTGAATTGCCCTATCTCTGTCTAGAAATGCTTTTTTTTCTATGCCCTGCCTTAGTTTGGTGCCTGGGTCATAAAATAAAGCATAATCAAAGTACACTCCTCTCAGCCCATGATCGTCACTTGTTTTCACTTAGACTGATATTTTGTTTTATTGCAGAATTGGGACTAAAAATTTTACTCCCACGAGTCAGGCAACCAAGCCAGAAATGTTCTTTTTTTTTTTTAAAAGCACATAATTCAGTGTAAATCCATAGTAGCCATACATGGCTTAACTTGAACTTTACATTTTGAGACAACCAGAATACTTTTTAGGGTATTTTTTTTCTTTGAAATCAAAGTAATAAGCTTACACTGTTCAGAAATGAATTCTAGGTATAGATTTTTATCAAACTCATCTGACACTTTAAATAAATTTTAGACTGATGAATTCAGTGTTTGTTTGATAGAGTTCATAAACATTTTCCCTTCTCCAAAAGCAATCTAGGGAGTATGTATTTGTACTGTAGTTAATGCTGTGTTAAGTCAGTGTAATATAGCTGCTGCAAACATTTGTAGAGCAAAGAAAAAAAAAGCTTTTATTTAAATCTTGCCAAGAGCAGAAATAAAATGAGCAAAAGCACACTGGAGTTAGAGGCAACATAAAGATCGGTACTGCCTCACGACTCTGGTGCAGCAGCATTAGCGTTTTATTTAAGCTGCATATCATATACAGAATGATCACTCATAATTTCACGTCTCACTGTGTGACTTGCAAGAGATATTTGTTGAGTGAATAAATGTTGGATTCGTGCTTTCTTTTCTGATACAGAATTGTCATTTAATCAGCATGGAAATTAGATGCAGATACCCTCATTGTAATTCTGTTTGTATATTTACATGAGCATGAAATAAGAATAAATGAGGTCAGGGGCTATGGCTCATGCCTGTAATCCCAGCACTTTGGGAGGCCAAGGAGGGCAGATCACTTGAGGTCAGGAGTTCGAGACCAGCTTGGCCAACATGGTGAAACCCCATCTCCATTGAAAAATACACAAACTAGCCAGGTATGATGGTATGCGCCTGGAGTCCCAGGTACTCGGGAGGCTGAGGTGATAGAATCGCTTGAACCTGGTGACGGAGGTTGCAGTGAGCAGAGATTATAGCCACAGTACTCAAGCGTGAGTGACAGAGTGAGACCCTGTCTCAAAAAATAAAATAAAAATAAAGAAAAGAAAAAAGAAAGAATTTCTATAGGTCAGAGAGAGGTTAGGGCAAGGCAAGCAGTAAGGAAAAGGGGCTGGGATGGGCTGAGATGAGAAGATAAACAGGTTACTTGTTTAATATGGATATTAAAGCAGAATTCCTCAGGCTTTGTGATTCATGGTGTCATCTCAGAGGCACACAATTTTTAGATGGTGGTTTTCTTCCCCTTTGCTGTGCTATTAACCTGTGTCATTCTGGTTAGTTTTGTGTTCATAGTCTGATGATTTAGCTGCAATTGGGGACTGACTGGTCTACTATTCCTTTAGTTTCTATCACTGACATTTGAAGAGCAGATTCAGGTTTCCAGCAGTTGGCATTGGTGCCTCCTAAGTGTGTTAGACTGTAAAACTGCTGAAGCTAGCAAAAGTTTTGTGCAGTCAATCGAAGCAGGGAGGGTATAGCTATGTTATTGTTTCCACTTTTCTCTTTTTCTAGTTCCATACAACACAAAATAAACTTTCAAACGTACTTCTAAGTTCCCATATCCCAGTTGTATATGGTTGAGTTTTAGCCAAAACTATCTGTGAGGGAAAGCCTTTTCCGATCACAGTTGGGGATGCTAAAACCCATTGCACCTTATGTAATTAGAGGTGATAAAAACATATTTCAAAAGTTGTTGCTAGTCTATTTCATAGAAGCCTCTTTCCATATCACAGTGTGTTTATAGAGTTGGTAACAAGTGGTTTGCTCTTTATAAAGAGGACCTGTGATACAAGCCATGGACCTGCCTGTGTTGCAGTGCATGGTGTACAGCCCTCAGCTGCCCTACCCTTTGCAGCTCTTGTTTCCTTCACTTGAGTTACACCCCATCCCCAAGTACCTAACTCCTCACTAGCCATTTGTTCCCAGCTTAAATTTTGCTGCCTCTGAAAGAACTTCCTAGGCTCCCCCATTGAAATTATGCCCTAAGTCTTTTGTCTTACCACAGACCTTGATCATTTCCTCCTCGACCTCCTTCCTAGACTGACTGAGTACTTCCTATGTGTCAGGTAGTGTTTCAGGCTCTGAGGATGCATGGTCAACCAGAAAGACAGATCTCTCTGCGGGAGCTTAGGGCTCATGAGAGAAGAAAGGCAGTAATCAAGTAAGCATATCCAGTGGCATCAGTACCAAAAATCCTAACAAACCTGACCAAGAGAGGTAGAGAGAAAGGGATGCAAATGGGCTGGAGGGAACCCATTACTGAATAGGTAGCATTTGAGCTAAGACTTCAACAAAACTAGGAGGAAGCCAAGCTGGGTCTAGAGCAGGCTTGTCCCAGGAAGAGGGAAGGGCCCAAGTAAATGCCCAGGAGCTGTGTGAGCTGACTCAGGGGCAGCCGGGGAGGGAGAGCAAGGAGGCCAAGGCATGAGTAAGCGATGAGAGCAGAGACAAGCAGGAACACAGCCTTGTAGGCCACTGCAAGGGGTCTCTTTTTTTTTAAGTAGAATTATAAGGAAGAATAATGGAAGGTTGAACACAGGAATTGGCCATGTTAAAGAAGTTCCATTTGAAAAGTGTCACTCCCCCTGCTGCATGGAGCATCTACAGAAGAGAGAGGGGGGAAGCAGGGAGACCCGTTCAAAAGTTCTTACATGGTTCAGGTGAGAGGTGACTAGGTCCACATGGGGAGAAGGCAACGCATTGTCAGAGTCTAGATGTATTTTGGAGTTTGGGTTGTCAGGGTTTGCTGGTGGTTGAGATTGGATATGGTTGTGAATGGAAAAAGGAATCAAGAACACCGCCAAAGTTTTAGACCTGGGCAGCTGGGTGACTGGCCATGCTATTTACTGGATGGGTAAGACTAAGAGAGGAAAAAGAATAACAAATATTTGTTTGGATGTTAAGTCTGAGATTCTCAGAACACATTTAAATGGTGATATCACGTAGTTGTTGATTCCATGTATCTGCAGTGCAGGGGAAAAACCAAGGGTATAGATATCAACTTGGGGGACATTGGTATATAGAGAACACAGCACAGTTATAACTGTGCATGTGTGAAGCAGATGTGCATTTTCTATCCCCTTCCGCAAGTATTCAAAAAATGCAACTTTATCTAAGTCCAACTTAGGCTATATTTTGAGACCCCATTCCACTGAGTATGGGGAAATTTTACTGCCAACCCTTTTAGGTGATTAAATAAAGTTGATGTTGTAAACATAGGTTCTTTTTTTTCTCCCTCTAATTCCTGTAATGACATCAGGGGGATTGTCTAGTCGTTAGTTAACATCCACTTACACGTATGTTGTACTGTCCCAGCATTGGCAGCCAGCCTGGTCTCCTGTTTCGTGAAGCATTACAACATGTGCTGCCCTTTGCTGCCTGCCCCCCACTCTCATGCCTGCACGTCTCCTTTAGGTCTGCTGATTCTTCCGTCCTTGGGGCCCATCTGGCTGTCCTCCCTTGCCATTCTCAGCACAGAAAACTCTGGCTCATGCATTCATCACAGTGCTTCCATTTCCAGTGGGGTGGGGAATTCCGGCAAGATCCTCACATCTAAGATTCAAAGGTGTAGACTGGGTCAAGATCCCTTCTACATTCAACCCCCAAACTTAACTAGGGCTCCAGTGTCCTCTTCTTCCTGATGCTAGCCCAAGAGGGTTTGGTGTTGGCAGGATATGAGAATCCTTAGAGACACTTGACAGTATCTAAGTCATCAACTTCAACTCCCACTCTTGTTTCCCAGCAGCCCAGAGATAATTTTTATCTTCCCTTGGCCAAAAGAAAACTGGCTTAGCAAGTATTCTTCCCATGTTTTCACCTCCCTTCTCCACTCCTTGAAACACAACTTTTGAAATTAAAAGCCAAGAATTGACATAACTCCTCTCTGGTTCCTTTGCCACAATTATCCTTTAGGGCTGGGAGTCTTGCGTTTAGCACTGTGAATGGAGGAAGTTTATGGGGTAACAGGGAATGGAAAAAAAATCAAGTAAAACTGCACAGTATCCGGAAGAATTTGTATAATTTCTCTTTCCCACATTACTATCAGCTGATGTGGGAGAAGTTATATTTGCTTTGCTTAGCATTTTTACCTAGACTCCAATACACAGCAGGTGCTCAAATGTCTGCAAAATCAGTAAAGTGAGTAAAAAACATGAATAAAGCAAGTAAAAAAGTAAAATGAGTAAAATAGGTGAGTGTGTAATGCATGATCAATTCTGTGCTCATGTGTACACATGTACATATATACAAAAAAGGTTTTATGCTGCTGTTCACATGGGAACAGTGGCTCACTGACTGGCCATGGCTGGAACTTGTTGATAAGAAGAAGATACGTTAGCAAGCTCATCCTCATAGATAGAAACCTCAAAAAATATTTTGTAATATTTAGAAATTATTCCTAATCTATATCTTATTTATTGGCATTGAAAAGTGAACACTGGACAAATAGACTGGAGAGAAAACACCTGACCGGTGTCTAGGTTATTCTTGTCGGCGGTGAGGCCTTGTTCTTGAGTGTCACTCCAGCAACCTCCTGAGGCCGTGCTGCTCACACCTGCCCAGAGAGGCCACTCTGCGGACAGAAAGCATTCAGCTCAAGAGGAGCAGAGGGCAGAGCTGAAAGCCCCACGCTAAGAAATTTCTCTGAAGGCTCATATTTTGTATTAAATATTCATGTCGATTCTACATTTGACTCCAAAACATGTGTGTATATGTGTGTGGGTTTTGTTTTTTTGTTTGTTTTGTTTTTGAGATGGAGTCTTGCTCTGCCACCCAGGCTGGAGTGCGGTGGCGCAATCTCGGCCCACTGCAACCTCTCCCTCCTGAGTTTAAGCGATTTTCCTGCCTCACCTTCCCGAGTAGCTGGGATTACAGGCACACATCACCACGCCCGGCTAATTTTTGTGTTTTTAGTGAAGATGGGGTTTCATCATGTTGATCAGGCTGTTGTCAAACTCCTGACCGTAGGTGATCTGCCCACCTCAGCCTCCCAAAGTGCTGGGATTATAGGCATGAGCCACCGCACCCAGCCATATATGTGTTTTAGTATCAAAATGAATGGGTTTCTTTCAGCCCAAGTCTTCTATTAAAATCACTGCCTCATGGATGGCTTTTCCTGTGACTTCTATGGATAATGTATCCCGTCATAAAAAGCAAGATGTTAGGTCATTAGCAACTTGACATTTTCTTTGACTAAGGTCTTAAAATTTCATCCTCAAAGATCAAACTTAAGAGGTGTCCGGCTGCTCTACCACAGCCTCTACATAGCCTTGCAAAGAGAACAGCTTCCATCTGTACATGCCCAGAAAAATGTTCACCTGTTATGACTTTCACCGGTACCTCTGCATCTGCCAAGGTAATTTTTGTGTATACCAGGATCATCTTTTCATTTGCACTTATTTTATGAAACAAAAAATTGACCAGGATTCTTGTGGCATAGTATTAAATCTAAATATTGACTGTTCCTCATGGCATGAAACTTGAATGTACTGGTTGACTAGGCTGGGAGTGGTGGCCCTGACTGGCCACCTGCATGGTGCCCATGCCCCCTCACCATCTTATGCCCATTCACTGCCAGCCCAGTGACGCCCTGTACCCCTCCTGGGCTACATTGCTTTTCCTAAGAAATGTGGCCTCTGCTGGTACAGAAGGCCCCTTGTAAAAGCCACCTGCTGGCCACCTATGCTTTTGCTCTAAAACCCACTTAACATTTTAGGAATTCACCTAACCTTTCAAGTCTCAATGGCAGGTATACATCTTCCATCTTCTTAGTATTAGCCATCAGGGCTGAAGTGAATTTACAGCTCCAGTCACGAGCCTTGGCACCTTTCTGGTATGAAGCATAAATATTTGAATGCTAATTATTGTAAAACAAACAGTCCACTGAGTCCAAAGCAGATGAATGCTGCATCCGGAAGCCAGCAGACCTTAGCTAGTAGGCAGCTTGTGTTGTGTCTCTGCACAATCACTGATAGACGTCTGGAATCATTTCCACCTCCCCGTTCCTCAACTGGGAGCTGCCCAGAGTGGCTCACATATGTGAGTCTGTGCCTGTTAAACTAGTTCCCATCTGCCCTGTCTCTTGAACAAAAACCCTATACTGCTGGAATGACCTGACCCAGAAAGATAATACTATCATCTTCTACGAGCAACTCACCCTTGTCCCGCCCCAGCTCACCATGAATCTGCCCAGCATACACATTCTCATTCCTGGCACCTGCCAGCCCCCTGACTCTGGCCACAAATGGACTCAGACCTAACCCTGCCACAGCCTAACCATGGTTTTGCCCGGAGCCAGCCAGATACCTCCACCAAGCTGAGAAGCACGGAAGAAGAGGCACCCTTCCCCTCCTGAACCAACCAACAGCCCCTGGTCAGGCAATCCCATTACAGTACATTTCCACCACTAACTTTCTTAATTTCAGACAGTCATTGATTTCAGAAATATTTATTTACTGATAATATTGGACTCAGGTGTTCCACCGGCTTGAAATCACTGATTCTCCTCCATACCCATGCATCCTTCGATGTCTAGCTCTGGACCTCCTCTTCTTTGAAGGCTTTCAGGATTACTTTCATCTATATTGTTGTCATTTATTCAGCCATCCTGGGACCAAGCAACAACACAGGCAGAACTGTTTTGCCTTCCTACACAGGTAGCAAACCCCTGCAACCGTGGGCCTAACACCTGTAGTCTCTATGGAAATGTTAGTAAATTGGTAGCCCCTTCTGCCTAGGCAAAATCTGCTTGGCAGGTGTCCCAGCACTAAGCTATCTCTGGCGAATGCAGTGCAAAAGTATGGATTATAAAGCCTAACTGGGAGCATCAGTTACCCCAGCAAACAACGCTAGGCATGGCAGGGGATCACTTGTTCTACTAAATGTAGGGAGCTGGAGTGAAATTAGGCATAGTACTTTCTAGCCAAAAGGAAAACTAAATCTTGTTAAAATTTTAAGGCTGGTGCCTGAGTTGACCCTAGCAATTTTTTTCTGGCTTCATGTTCTAGTGAAAAACAGATAGGGGCTTTGGGATAGTAAACCAGAAGGGGGCCAATGGAGCTTTCATAGGCCTAATGAGACAAATAATGTTCACTAAGGAATTTGTTGTCAAGATTAAACTGAGACGAGGCATTGAAACAAGACGTGTGTGTGAGGTGCTAGATACAGTGCCCAGCACAGCACAGGCATTTGGCCAGTGGCAGCCGGGGATACTTTTGCTGCTCATGTACCCACCAGACCCCTGACTCCTGCTGCGACTGCTAACGACAGCCTAACCATGGTTTTGCCCGGATCCAGCCAGACACCTCCGCCAAGCTGAGAAGCACGGTAGAAGAGGCACGTTGGCCGGTGGGAATACAAGACTGAATAAGATGTGGTTCCCCCACCCCCCACCCCACTTTCACGAACCTTACAGGCATCCCCATCGTGGGCTACTCAAACACATGAATTTACATTAACCAGAAGCCTGGGCACCAGTGTTTTCAACTTGTGACTCAGCCAAGCGAGGTCACTGGGTCTGCCAGCCCTAGGAGTGGCCTTCCTAGCAAGTGGGATTGCCCCATGCATTCTGGTGTCAAAAAGCACCATCACAAGGAGGGGGCACTGCCTGCAGCGGGGCTGCCCTTCTGAGGCAGCTAGGATTTTGCAGTCATGCGGGACTCTACTCCTTAGAGAGGGGGATGTCCTCCCCATACCACAGGCTCCTCTGACCTGACCGACCTTTTTCTTTCTGTTCTTCTGGACATTAGCTTAAGAATAGGCAGAGACTAGAGGGAGTGCATCCTTGGTGTTCTGCCTTTAGCAGTCTGGAGACTTTCTCACATTTACCAAAAGCAAAGAAAGAAAAGGGCCCATTTGTAAAAAGTGCCAGTGAGGGTGTTAAGAGATAAAAGAATTCCAGCTGAGGGAGGTATCTTCCTCTTTGCTGCAGACTGCATGTTTTCTTGGGTATGTGACAAGAGCTAATTTTAGAAAAAATGATTCTAGAAAGAAAATGACTCCTGAAGGCCATTAAGATACATGAGTGTCTCACTACAGCTCACAGGCTAAATCTTCTTTATGATCTCAACGTTAAAATAAATACTTAGACTTAGCATTAGTGCAGACAACTCTTCCACACAAAAAAGGATGTGAGTGTGTCTCGGACCCGCACAAAATCTAGCCAGCTGGCAATTTATAGCAGACCCATCAATCAAAGTGTGTAAAGAAAAAAAAAACAAAAATACCAAACAAAAAAACACTCTCGAGTCAAGAAAATGAACAATAAAGCTTGTCAACCACAGGGCTTAAGAGGGACATCGTTAAAGTGGCAAGACCTAGAGTTAACTTCTCTTTGCCTTTGAACAAAATAAGAAGTTAGCTGCATTAACCTTAAGGTGCATTGTAATGTTCCTCTGCGGCAGTGTTTACATTTCATAGTTTCATCTGACAACTCGTGATAAATTGTGCCTTTTGGAAAATGTGATTTCTCGCAGAACAATTTGAAGGAGAATTTAAGCACTCTTTTGTGCTAGTCTGAATATCCATAAGAAATGTGACTCGTGACTTTGTTTGGGAATTAGTATCTAAGATATGGGCACTGACCTTCCTAGCAAGTGGAACAATCACGTGATTTCTAGCAGTGGGACACTTTTGATTCTGCCTCTGAAAATAGAAGTTCCCTAGAGGCTTGGCCAGTAAGGGCTGAGAATGGGGAGAAAGAGTGGAAATGGAGAAAAGTAGTCCAAATAGGCAGAGAACATCCACTGGGAATTCAGACCTTTGCATTGCCAGGTTACAATTGCAGTAGAAAGGAAAAGAAAGTCACACCCAATTCAGTATGAGTATAATCTTGCCAGTGCTCTTCCTAGGGGAAATCTGGCAAGAACGTGACAGCCCCAGTCACTTAAACCATCGTAGACAAAGCACATGTGAAGGTGTAATTAAGGAGCACTTTCCCATTGGTGCCTGGGGACAGAATGATTTGCCTGATGGGCCTCTTATATCCCCCGATGTCATTTATATCACACCAGCTAATGATGGGATATGACAGTGAGTATTACTGATGACTTTCTTTAAGCTGTATAATTATAATATTTCAGATATACTATATTGGAGGAAAAGATGTGTTTTCTATTGCTTAGCCAAGCCTTCCTATTAGGCTTATGGTCATTTCAAGGGAAAGAATGATCCAGGGCTGTAACACTGAGGACGCCCCCGCCTCTCTCTAACCTGGATTTGTTACAGATATACTGATGACTGAGACCCATGATGCAGATCGTGCTTTCCGTAACATTCTGCTGGCAGAGGGTTTGACATTGCCTTTAGACTTAATCATCTTGGAGAATGTTCCCTTAATTGGCAGCAGAAGGTTTACAGCTCCAGAGGCTGCAGTGTAGGCTTTTGGATTATTAAAAGTTGAGGCCTAATCACAAATTCAGGCAGTGCAGCAAATCCATTCCTTCCTTTTATTCCTGTGCATTAGGAGCCACTTAGGTTCCACCTAATGAAGAGTCTTCATTCTTTGCACTGGAATACTACTTTCAGGATTCTCCGAGAGCGTCACAAATCCTGCCTCTTTCTACTTCTCAGCACAGCAGGCAGAGAGAGCAAAGTCTGCCACAGGGTCCTGGCACCGGCGCTGCCCCCTCTGTCCTGCTAGGTGCTGCTTCTCTTTATGTCCTCTGACATCCTCTCATTTTTCTCCCTCTGTTTCCTGTCTGTCATCTCCCCATGACAAACAAGGCTTCTCATCTTCCAGTTAGAAACTAGGCATTTTCATATAATGGAGGCTATGTCTGCGTTGATGCAAAGCAAAATGATTTTTTTAAAACCCTGTAAAATTTTAAAACCCGAGCCAACATGAGTGACCATGGCCCAGCAAACAGTCTCAGGAAGTCCTGAGAACGTGTGCCCAAGGCAATTGAGTCACAGGTTGCTTTTACACACGTTAGGGAGACAGGAATTGTAGAAAAAATCATTAATCAATACATGAAAGGTGTGCCTTAGTTCAGCCTAAAGTGGTAGGATATCTCAAAATAGGGGCTTATAGGTCATAGGTACTTTCAAAGCTTTTCTGACTGGCAGTTGGTTGGTTGAAAGAGTTAAGCTTTGTCTCAAGACTTGAAGTCAGTAGAAATAAATGCTTGAGTTAAGAGGGGTTGTGGAAGCCGAGGTTCTTGTTATAGAAATGAAGCCTCATAGATCATATCCTTCAGAGAGGATAGATGGTAAATGTCTCTTTGGGGACCTTAAAGCATTCACTCACATTTAATCTCTCCTAGGTCCAGAAAAGGCCTAGAAAGGGAAAGGTAGGCTTCAGTAACGGAGATTCTCTACCAATGCAAATTTTCCCACAAAAGATGGCTTTACATGGCCATCTCAAAATATGTCAAAGAAATATATTTTGGGGTAAAAGATTTTGATTTCCTTCAGGGTCTGCTAGCTGTCATGTGATGCTATACCACAGCCACATTGGAATTTGGTATCTAATTGCCACAGAGAGTCAGTTTAGACAGTTTATTATTTCTATTTTAATATAAGTCCTGGTCATTGTGTCTAAACTCCAAAGGGAGAGGGGGGTATATGGAAACATGTCTGACCTCCCTTCCAGTCGTGGCTGGAAATTAAGTTTCTCAGGTTTCTCTGGGGTCCGTCTGGCCAAGGGGGGCTCTGTTGGGTCAGTTGAAGGGCTTAGGAATTTATTTTCAGTTTACATCTGTGTCAACCTTAAATAATGAGGTTCAGAAAATATGATTAAGTACAGAATTTATTTGAGCGCAAAGCTTGAGGGTGGCCACCTGGGAAAGCATCAGCTGCAGATGAATGGGATCAGTGTTTCCAAAACGGAGAAGTTAAAGTTTCAATTATATAGGCAGAAACAGAGAAGTTCCAGCAGGATCGCAGCGTTTTCCATACAAGACCATGTATATATGCCACAGCTGTTTCATTGGTTACAGATTGTTCCATTTTGAGGAAGAATACTTTATTATTCCATGAGGAGTTGCAGTGATCTGAGACCGTCTTATCTCTGGCACTGCTTGGTCTTCCCAATTATTTGCAGGAACAAAAAGGCAAAAGTTGCAACTATCTGCTACATGACACAGGCTGCATAGCCACATTTCTCTCAAGGTTCAAGACAATTTCAAGTTCCAGTAGCTTTAAGCTTGAATTATTTTAAATTTGAATTTTTTAATTTTATGTTTGATAATTTGAATCCTGCCAGGAAATTTCACAAGTTCACCTTCTCAGCTTGAGTTCCTATGGCTTCTTGACTAGTTAAACCAAGGTAACATTAGCTTCTCTGGTGTAGGGGGCACTGGCTGTCAGTCCCAAGCACTTCAGGCCAGAGGTTTTGAGCCCCTCCCAATAGCTCAAAGCTCTGTTTTTGCTGTTGCATTTCCCACCACTCTGCACACATCTCACCTTTGCTTCTGTTTTTTAAAAGTATTTTCTGGAGCAAGTGCTGAAATCAGAAACCTGAGTTTCTCATTTTCTCTTTGCCCACCAGAGCTGTTGCTCAGTACAGGGAAACCAGGCAATGATGATTACCAGTCAGAAACAGAAAGACTGCCTTTTAAAAAATTAGCTGCCGCAGCCTTGATGCTCCCAGCATGAAGCTTCTAAAACTTTTGGAATTTCCTCAGTGATAGGACTGTTTTCATTATGCTAACGAGGGAACTCACTTTGTGCCTCCAGATAGCTTCAGCTTGGGCTCTGATCACCAGAAAGATCAACCAGATGAAATTGCAGGGTTTGAACTTGGGCTGTCCAACCTCCAGGGAGAAGAGGGGCCCTGGAGATTAAGTTCACTCACATGGCCAGTGATTTAATCAATCATGGCTATCTAATGGAACCCTAGTAGCAACTCTAGATACTCTAGATTCTGGGGTTCAGTGGAGCTTCTGGTTGATAAACACACTGATGTGCTGGGAGGGTAATACACCTAGATTCCACAGGGAAAGGCCATGGAACTGCATTCCCCTCAGATCTCACCCTACGTGCATCCTTTACAATAAAACCATAACCGTAAATATAGTACTTTCCTGACTTCTGTCAGTCATGTTAGCTTTAGCAAATTATCAAACCTGAAGGGTGTCCTAGAGTCTGGGGATTGGTAGTTGGACAGGTGGAAGTGTGAGTGGCTTTGGGACTCCACACACAGCTGGCATGGGAAACGAGGGCAGTCTCCTGGAGGAGGCCTGAGCCCCTCACTCATGGGGCCTGCACTAACTCCCAGTAGCAAGTGTCAGAATTATATTGCAGTGCACCCAGTGGGATGCAACAGAATAACTGTTATTAAGGGTAATTTTGCAATTTCTAATGGAAGTCTTGAAGTATCAGAAACACCTTCTAGACCTACATGTTGGAAATTGCAGCTGGAAGCACTGTCCCTGAGTGGACAGGTTAGACAGATCATGTGGAAGGTGCTACTCAAAGTGTGGGCCCAGGCTATGCACATCCACAACTGTACATTACCAGTTCCTGGTAAGATGTTTACAGAACTTGAGAGCAGGCATTTAGAGACTTTTCTAGCAGTTGGACAATGCCAAGACATTCAGAAATGAAAATATGAAAATATCACACAGTGACAATTTGGGGAAAAAAATTATCCTTCACACAGATAGTTTCAGGAGCGTAAATTTAGAAAATATAGCCTTGGTTGGTATGACCAGATGGAATCAGAACTTAGGGTGAAAGGTGTGAGCCATAGGATGAAGCAGATGGATTTGCATGTAATATCTGCTGATTGCTAGCTCTGGGGTTCTGGGCAGGTTACTTAATTGCTCTGGGACTCAGTTTTCTCATCTAGAAAATTGATTAGACAGTATTTCCTATCTAATTTGATGCTGGAAACACCAAATAAAATAATCCAGGACAAGTGCTAAATATAGACCTGCATATATAGTATGTTAACTGTAGGTATTAATTCTTCTATGTTTGCTTCTTGGCATCAGTGGTTCTGGCTTGGTTAAAGTATATTCTGTCTATGTAGGTTTGATGTATTACTGTATATAAAATCTATAGCCTTGCTCTTACGTGAATACAAAATAAAGCAAACACTGTTTAAAAGCCACAATTTATAAATGTAAGTGAACGTTGCTTTTTGTAGAATCCCTCTAGGATATTAAAGCCTTATCTGAAAATGTTGCAATTGTTGGAAGCATTTTTGGAACTTCTTCTTTTTTTTTTTTGCTTAATTTTTCTTTTTAATTATTATGGGTACATAATAGTTGTATATGTTACTGAGGATTTTTGGAAGTTATTTAGCATTTCCATTAGAATTTATTCCAATGATCTTCTGATGTAACAAATCACCTTAAAATTTAGGAGTTTACTTAGCATCATGCAATATGCCCCTATAATAAACGTGCACATATACCCCTGAATCTAAAATTTAAAACAAATACATATATGTGTGTATAAATGCATTTATATACATCTATACATATCTCAAACCAAAATAAATAAAAAATAACTTAATGGTTTAGAACAACAATCTATCATCATCACTCACCGTTTCATGAACTGACTGGGCTAGGCTGGCTCTCCGGTCGGGTCTTCAGTGCGGTTGCAGTCAGATGTCGGTTGGGTTTGGAGTCATCGGAAAGTACAGCAGGCTGGACATCCAGGATGACTTCTTCGCTCTTCATATTTGGTGCCTGGGCTGGGATGGCTGGGATGGCTGGAACAGCTTGGGGCTGACTTGGCATCTGTCATTCCATGTCGACTTTCCTAGCTTGGACTTCCTCCGTGCCTTCTGGGCTAAGCTTAGGGACATGTTTTCACTGATGCCTGGCTTCCCCCAGGGTGAGTGTTCTGAGAGGCAGGAAGTGGAAAATGCCAGACCTGGGCCTGGTAACTGGCATAGTATCACTACCACCATATTCTACTAGTCCGAGCAGTCATTGAGCCTGTCCTTATTTAATAGGGGGAGACACAGACCCTGCCTCTCTCTGGGCAGAGGGTCAAAGGATCTGTGTCCACCTTTAATCAGCCATAGAGGCACAAAAGGCATGTAGGTTTTTTTACTTTAGCATGTCCTTTCTCACCAGCGACATTGTATGACTTTCCAGGGTGACCACACTGAGGTAGGAATATTCATTTAGATTTCACTTCCTATCTTTTTGAGTGAAAACACAACCATTGCATTGCAGCCATGCCCCTACGTGCCTTTGCATTTTGGCACTGGTCAATCTGTCCCGGGGAAGGAGCATGGGGGTCACAGATTTCCCCTGGCAGCTCCTCCCCTCAGAATCACCCTACTTCCTGAGTGTCTAATTTCTACTAATGACCTCCTTGTAGTCTATGTTGCCTCCCTGTACTCTTCCCTGCCTTACCTGCCACCAAGGAATCTCCTGAAAGCCCACGGAACCACTGCATCACTCCCTTGCTCTCAGAACTTCACTCACTCCCTATTTCTTATACAGCACGTCCCCAGACATCCAGGCGGGCACTCAAGACCCTCCAGAGCTGGAAGAGGATAGTTTTCCAATTATGTTTTTCCCAGATGGTCTTGCTGCTTCTTCCAGCACACCCCCCAAACACCCATGCATATCCACGGACACACAAAGCCTCCTGCAAATCACACACACAAACACAAGCTCACATTATTTACTCAGCCAATATTCATTGAATATCTGCCTGTGCTTGCCTTTGTGCTCAGCTTGAAGTTCCAACAAGCTTAATTATTATTCCACAAACATACCTTAGGTTATTTTGCCTTCCAGGACTTTACTTAAATTCCTGAAGTTAGGAGCATTTCTTATTAATGTTTCATTGTTTCCTTTAGTATCAAGTGCTATGCTACCCACATAGTAATACATATTAGTTGCAATACTGTACAGAGGAGAGGTTCATTCTATCTTTCATTGTATCTTATTTTTCATCTCTGCCCCCTTTTGTTACCCTTTCTCTGGGCCTCATCTAGAATCAGCGAGCTCTCTCCTCATCTCTCCTCCTATTTAAAGTCTTAATGTACTTCCCTCTTATCTCACCAAAAGCTCAGGTAAGAGTGAAGTAGGAGGGCATTTTTGGGGACATTGTTGAAGACAACAGGCACCCTGAAATAACATTCACCCACAGACACAGTCACTGAAGTATTGCTTTATTCAGTGCCCTCGGTGGCCTTCAGTATGTTCTAGGCAGGCTTCCAGCCTGGGGAGAACAGGAAGAAATAGATATGGTTGTCACTCCTTAGAAGTACACAGCAGTGCTACTGTAAAATCTATGAGCTCTGAGCTTTTGGTGGTCTGATAAGCAGGTAAGAGAAGGCAAACTAAGCTTAACTCTCTGGCTTTGCTTTATCAAATTGGAATTTTTTTTTTTTTTTTTTTTTTTTTTTGAGACGGAGGCTCTGTCACCAGGCTGGAGTGCAGTGGCGTGATCTCAGCTCACTGCAACCTCTGCCTTCCAGTTTCAAGCAATTCTTCTGCCTCAGCCTCTGGAGTAGCTGGGACTACAGGTGCACACCACCACACCCAGCTACCAAGTTGGAACTTTGTTATCTCAGAAGTAGAAAGAACTTGTGGGCAGGGGCCCTACTTCCCACAGTAGGTGGGAAGACAGACATGTCCCCGAGTTACATGGGGAGGATTTTGCAAATATACACTCATCCATCTTCTCTCTCTGAAGACTCATCTGAGATGGTGAGATCCCTTGTCTTGCAGAGGTTGGTGGGAGGTGGAGGGACAGAGATCACACCTGGATTTAGCTAAAGCTCCTGGATGATTCCGTTTTCTAGTGCCCCTTTTACAACCCCACCCCACCACTATAGAAACACTGCTCAAAATAGAATGTCCTCAGCAGCATCTGAGCAGATGTCCCATGTTGGCTAACTGTGGCATCTGGCTGTTTTTCAGGTTCATTCTGCCACCCATCTGCTTTAGGACACAAGGTGCTGACCCCAGAGACCTGCCATGAAACCACACTTGAAGCAATGGAGACAACGAATGCTTTTCGGAATATTCGCTTGGGGGCTCCTCTTTTTGCTGATTTTCATCTACTTCACCGACAGCAACCCCGCTGAGCCTGTGCCCAGCTCCCTCTCCTTCCTGGAGACCAGGAGGCTCCTGCCAGTGCAGGGGAAGCAGCGGGCCATCATGGGCGCCGTGCATGAGCCCTCCCCGCCTGGAGGCCTGGACCCACGCCCGCCGCTGCCCCGCGCCCACCCAGCTGGCCCCTTTCACGCAGAGCCTGGAGACCCGCAGAAATGGGCCCAGTCCCAAGATGTATTTGAACATGAAGAGTTTTTTTCATCCCAGGTGGGAAGAAAATCTCAAAGTGCTTTCTACCTGGAGGACGACGACTACTTTTTTGCTGCTGGTCAGCCAGGATGGCACAGCCACACTCAGAGGACATTGGGATTCCCTTCCCCGGGGAAGCCAGGCCCGCGGGAGGGAGCTTTGCAGGCTGCACAGGTCCAGAGGAGGCGGGTGAAGAAGAGGCACGGGAGGCAGAGAAGGAGCCACGTGTTGGAGGAGGGCGACGACGGCGACAGGCTGTACTCCTCCATGTCCAGGGCCTTCCTGTACCGCCTCTGGAAGGGGAACGTCTCCTCCAAAATGCTGAACCCGCGCCTGCAGAAGGCGATGAAGGATTACCTGACCGCCAACAAGCACGGGGTGCGCTTCCGCGGGAAGCGGGAGGCCGGGCTGAGCAGGGCACAGCTGCTGTGCCAGCTGCGGAGCCGCGCGCGCGTGCGGACGCTGGACGGCACCGAGGCGCCCTTCTCCGCGCTGGGCTGGCGGCGCCTGGTGCCCGCCGTGCCCCTGAGCCAGCTGCACCCGCGCGGCCTGCGCAGCTGCGCCGTCGTCATGTCTGCAGGCGCAATCCTCAACTCCTCCCTGGGTGAGGAAATAGGTAAGTCTCAGCGGGGGGGACCAGGTCTCCCTGTCTTGAGCCAGTGGGTGCCTGAGGGCTGGTTCTTTCTGGCGCGCCTCTGGATCTCACTGGCAGGGCAGGCTGGGGTCTCTGTACCGGATCTTTCTAATATTAACTGGAGATTCTTCGGGTGACTTCCCCTTGCTGGTACAGAATGAGTCTGTCTGGGGTCACAGCAGAGGTACTCTTCGGGGGGACTTAGAGCAGGGATTTGGGGAATGCTGGGGAGCAGGAAGGGTCCTCCCCATAGCTGATGCCAGTAGGCAGTGAAAGGAAAGCACCGCCCTAGGACCCCAGCGTCCCTCTCACTGTTCAGACTTTATATGTCACAGAAGCCGCAGTGTGTATGGATAACCAGGCTGGCCCCCGAAAGCCCGGTGAACCCATCCTGCAATGGGAATATGGGAGGGGAACAAGAAAAGGAGGCAGGAAAGCAGGAGCTGCCCAATCAGGACGTCAGCTCCAAAGAGCAGGATGCACGAAGATAATGTTGGTTACTGTGGGCTCTGAGAAGAGCCCAGCTGCTGTTGGGAACATCTTTCCAGTGGGAGAATAAGTTCTGGCCTCCCAACTTCTGGTGCAAATCCAAACTTTGGGGCACTGCTAGTGCACCTAGAGGGGACCTTCTCCAAAGTGGTGAATTACGTGCAACACCTGGGCTTCCTCCCTCCCTGCAAGGCTCTGTCTTCTCATCCCTGTCAAGAGCCCTGGATCACATGTGTTTCCCAGCTCCTGTATCAGTCAGGTTTCTGCAGAGACTCACACCAGGAGGATATGTGTCTGTAC
This sequence comes from Cacajao melanocephalus, assembly GCA_963573385.1. Lineage (NCBI taxonomy): Eukaryota > Metazoa > Chordata > Mammalia > Primates > Pitheciidae > Cacajao > Cacajao melanocephalus. Next base: position 45,225 of record CAUYLG010058774.1, read on the forward strand.
AAAGACACAAAGATTTATTTTAAGGACTTGACTCTCATGATCGTGGGGGCTGGCAAGTCTGCAATAGGTAGGGCAGGCCAGCAGATGGAAAACTCAGGCAGGATTTCCGTGTTGCTGTCTTGAGGTAGAATTGTTTCTTCTTTGGGAAACTTCAGTCTTTGTTCTTAAGGCATTCACCTGGCTGGAAGAAGTACACCTGCATTGTGAGGGTCATATGCTTTTCTCAACGTCTACTGATTTAAATGTTAGTCACATCTTAAAAACACCTTCCCAGCAACATCTAGACTAGTGTTTGACCAAGCAACTGGGCACCATAGCCTAGCCAAGATGGCACACATTAGCCATCACTATTTCTTCCTAGTTATCAAGTAAAATACCAGTTCTGATCTTTTTTGGTTGATGGGGCTGTGGCAGGGTTCAAACACGTTTCTCTCTTGCAGAGTGGTATAGGTTCTGCACCAGATGGGCCAGCATTGGCTCTCCACAGAATTCCCCTTCCTCACTGGGTCACATTCATTTCCTCACCTCACCCAGCCTCTCACCCTGTCTTGCCAGAGATACCCAGGCTCTTGTGTTGCCATAGGTGGGCTCTCCCTCAGCAGTTTCAGATCCCTTTGCTCCTCGGACTCCCCCTGTGCACAGACTAATTTCATTGCTACACCACTCAGCAAGTGGCTTGGCCCTTTGCACTCATTCATTTGACAAATGTGTGTTTAGCCCCCTACTATGTGCTTGATTCTGTACTAGGAGCAGTAAAACAAATGTGGATCAAATACAGCATCAGCCTCAAGTCCAGATATAAAACAATCATGTCCTGGACACTCTCACAGTAGTCAGTGTTAGGTCATAACTGATCTGAAAGTGACATTCAGGGAGTGTTGCTCCCTCTTTGCAAATGAGTAATCTTTGTTGTCTTCATTTTAAGCGGATCCATTAGTTGTTCTGTGTCCTTGAAGAATGGCCCATGTTCGAGTTGCCTTGGAATAGGGCGAAGCCACTGTAGGCAGGCTCAAAATCCAGACCTTATCTCAGCAGAAATCCTTGGTCATGAGGCTAAATGAGAACATTTTTTTACATTAAAAAAAATCAAGATAGTAAGTCTGGACTCAAGGTCTGGGGTCCCTGTGTCCCCATGCTGACATTACAGCAGGCTCATAATAATACAGCCCATGTGTCACATAAGCTTGTAGCCAAAGCCAGACCAGAGCAGCCTGCAATTTATTAAGAAGAGGCAGTGGTTTAGAGGTCCCCGGGGTGAAATAACACCACAGTTCTTTCTCATTTCTGAGGGCCAATATTAATAATGTGGAGAAGGAATTTAAGTATTATGCTTGAAGCAGGCAGTAACTTGCTTCCGGTTGGGTTTTGTTTTAAACACTTCTGCATCAGAGGTGAAGATCTGGATTGCTCTTGCATGTAAGTGAGCAGTCCCTTTTTCTTTATTTCTGCATAAATATTCCTGACCAGAATCTTGTAAACTCTGTTTAGAATTTGGACAAGAATGTGAAAGACACTGAGAAGTCCATGTTTCTGAAAAACTTGAAATGCCAGTTATATCTTTATTAATTTCTAATATCCAAATCTAATTTATTTTGCATGCACTTATATGAGTCTTTATGATTAGAACTGTAGAATCACAACTGAAGAACATGCCTGGAAATTTCTTTAAAATTATCTTTATTGTTTTGTTTAGGGTCCTTTGGAACAGATTGTGTATCTATTATTTTAACAACATGTAACCATAGCATGGCTCAATTTGTATAAACAAAAAGTTTCATTTGTGTGAGTTGGTATCTCAGCATCAGCAGTGTACATGCCAGGTGCTGACCTCACTCCTTCCTATTCACCCGAATGCATGCAAGCAAACCCACATAGTTATGAATGGCTTGCAGAATAAAAACAAACTCTGGCAGCAAATTCCTTCAGGCAGCTTAGAATATCGGGAGTGTGCTGTAGCTAGATTCATGTTGGGCCCTAAGTATCTACTTGTGAATTGGCTAAGTGAAGATAAAAAGACTTACCAAAGATCACTATCTAATGAAAAATTGAAGGCAAAGCTAGAAAGTATCTCAGATGGTCAGTGCTTATCAGCTCTACCTCTGCTCTGCCGGGAGGACCCCTCTCCACGCTGATGTCCAAGGGATACCCAGTCAGTCTTTGCTCACTAGCTGCCGTTTAGCTCCCCCTGGTGTTTGCTCCACTGGCAGTGCAGCCCCCATCACCCTAACCTGTTGGAACTGAGTCACGCAGTGGAATTGTTTGGGTTAGAAAAGTGTAACAGTTGTAAACACTTCCATTATGAATGTGTTATTGAAAAACAAACTATTTGTTTTGGAAACTTGGATCATTCTTTCCTAGAGTCATGAGATGATTTTTCACGCATACATATAAGCAATAATAATTAGCTTCAATGCAGTGCTGCTAGCATTCCTGTGAAAACGCGTTACAGAGAAGAAAGGTCTGTCCTGAACCACCAGTAATAGCCTTCATGCGAGAAACCAAGTTCTGTGTACTTGAAACTAGAATTCTGACATGAGCTTGGGAAATGGGACATGGAGGGAGAGAGTAGAGAGCGGGTTGCATAGACTGGTGGAAAGAGCTTGAGACTTGACATGTCCTGTTACCTTTAAAAAAAGCAAGAAAGAAGAAGGCAGTCCCTATACTCATTCAATGAGCATTAGTTATTTATTGATCACCAACTCTCTGCCAGATCCTGTGTTAGACACAAAAATGGGTAAGTCACAGGCCCAACTATCCATACTGGCACAGTTCAGTGGTAAACAGACAACTCCGGTGTTGTAGATTGGAGAAGGACAGAGAGCTATGTAGGCCGACAGAACAGAAATGGCGATGGAATCCTAACACCCCTGAGGGCTGGTGGCTGGGCAGAGAGGAGAGGTTGGTAAAGACTGCTCCAGGGAGATGAGATCAAGCTGAAGAGCCAGCATCATATGGAAGTGAGAAACAGCATGGTGTGCACGTGGTGAGAGCTATAAGGAGTACACAGGCTCGTAGGAAGAGAAGAGAGAAGCTGACTTGGAAGGCAGATCATCTTCATAGATGGCCTGCAAACCACTCTGTGAAAATTAGGCTTCACTTAATAATTGCAATCATAGATACCACATATAGTACAGTCAAGGTCCTGTTCAAAATGCTCTTTTTTTTTTTTTTTTGAGATGGAGTTTCTCATTGTTACCCAGGCTGGAGTGCAGTGGCACAATCTTGGCTCACTGCAACTGCCACTTCCTAGGTTCCAGCGATTCTCCTGCCTCAGCCTCCCAAGTAGCTGGGATTACAGGCACACACCACCATGCCCGGCTAATTTTCTTATTTTTAGTAGAGATGGAGTTTCACCATGTTGGCCAGGCTGGTCTTGAACTCCTGACCCTGTGATCTGCCCATCTCGCCCTCCCAAAGTGCTGGATTACAGGTGTGAGCCACCGGGCTCAACCCAAAATGCTCTTTATGTGCTAACTGTTGAACACCTTACAACCGTAAGTGATAGATAAGTTTGTTCCCATTTTACAGATAAGGAAATGAAGATACCTCCAGTCACATGGGCAGAGTCTGGATTCAAATCCTAGTCTGGGTTTCCAGAAACACTAGCTCTCATCCCTGTGTCCTTGATGCACAGGCATTGCAGATTTTCACTGTAAAGAGATCACTCCGGCCAGGTGTGGTGGCTCACACCTGTAATCCCAGCACCTTGGGAGGCCAAAGCCGGTGGATCACCTGAGGTTAGAAATTCGAGACCAGCCTGGCCAACATGGTGAAATCCCATCTCTGCTAAAAATACAAAAATTAGCCAGGTGTGGTGGCACGCGCCTATAATTCCAGCTACTCAGGAGGCTGAGGCAGGAGAATCGCTTGAACCCAGGAGGCAGAGGTTGCAGTGAGCCAAGATCATGCCATTGCACTCCAGCCTGGGCAACAAGAGGAAAACTCTGCAAAAGAGAGAAAGAGAGAAAAAGAGAGAGACAAAGAGAGAGGAAGGAAGGAAGGGAGGAAGGGAGGAAGGAAGGAAGGAAGGAGAGAAAAGGAAAGAAGGAAGGAAAGAAGGAAGGAAAGAAGGAAAGAAGAAAAAAGAAGAAAAGAAAGAGAGAGATCACTCCAGGGCCTGGACTTCATGGTGGGAGGGAAGTAAGTCAAGAGGTAAGGGTTACAAGTCCTGGGGAAAAACTGGGCCCAGGGTGGTGGGAAAGCACTGCTTTGACCAATCCCAGGCTGGCCATTCTTTAGCGACTGGAGGCTTGCTCTCCTGCTGTTTCAGTTTTCTCATCAGCATAGGAGAGGAGGAGGATGTGGGGAATGGGGCCTGGGGCAGGGCAGTGACCGGGTGCTGGGGGGCTTGCTGGCCCAGCAGCTCCTTGAAGGCCTTTAATTTTCCTCCAGTGGATGCACTTGTCTGGCTCCATCCTCAAGGTCAACACAGCATGGTTCTGGCCTGGAAATGCCTCCTCCAGAAATGAAACTTGACTTTCTTCCCCTTGTGTTTGCTGCCTGACCTATTCCTTTTTTTCTAAATGTGAATGGACAGCTTCTGTTCTCACAATGCATTATTGAGGCATGCACAGCCAGGTGTACATTTACAAAACATGTCTGTGTGACAGATAGTCTCTGTGCACCCTCCCCTTCCATCCCAACCCCATGCTTCTCATAGAGGCTTCTCACAGAGAGCTTGCACTGGGCCTAGGACAAGCCTACATGACTCTCCCTCCTTGCCCTCTCCACACAGGTGGTCTTTTAATTTTGTCAACTAATTCCATCTCCAAAGGAAGTACACTGCATTACCCTTCTGTGCCCTGTGCCTCGTGAAGTCCTTGGATGACTCAGAACACAGATCCACAATAAGACAACAGGCATTTAAATGCTGGGATGTTTTCAAGGGTGATAGAATTAATTCAGATTTATTAGTCAACTAATAGAAATGCATCCACCTCTTGGGGCCCTTGGCTAGGCTATGTCTGAGGGGTGGGCAACGTGGTTTGGAAAGAGCTGGGGTTGAGGAGTGCTGGCATCACACTTCCTCTCTGGCTTGGGGCTGACTCCCTCCAAGCACCTGCAGTCACCTTGCTGTCTGGAGTCTCCTCTCACTGTCTGCAACCAGAGGATTGCCCTAGCTTTGCAGTTCGAACAGTGAGATCTAAGCTAGCTTACCCTTAGACTTCCCAAGACCCTTTCTGGGGACCATGAGAAAAAACTCTTTTTGTAAGTATACTCAGAGTTCTTTTCCTTTCGGTTGTTGACAATTTGCACTGGTGGTACAAACACAATGATGTGTGAGACTGGGGCTTCTCAGCACAAGTCAGGGCAGCAGAACCCAAAGCTCAATCTTTGAATACACGTGTTTTTCAGATTTGTTGGGACACATGGGGAAATAGGAAAAAAACACATACGTGTACCAGTTCACAAAGGAAAAGCCCTTGTGTAATTGCATTGTGAGCTGAACTAGCCACCTTTTACATGAAATACAATTTTAACTTGAAAAGAAATGTTAATTAGTCAGACTTGGCTATTTAGCAGATATGCTCTCAAAAGGGAATCAAGGGAGCCTGTCACTTTTAGGAAAATAACTGAGAGTATTTGTTGTCAATGGCAAAATTCAAGCTTTGAACCATGAACTTGGAAGTTATCCAGACTTTAAAAACAGTGAACTCCATGATGATACTAACCAATGTGGTGTTTCAATTCTTTATAACAATAGGTATCACAGTTTGGAAGATCTTCCTAACTTACTGAGCTGATAGTTTTCGGATGATCATTGTACAATATTATACAATTAAGCATGAGTGAAAGATCTATTTTAAGAGAAAGACTACAAGTTTTAATGTAACAGCACAACAATTTCATTGATAGGTTTCAGATTCCAAATTATAACCAACCCCTAAGAAATTGCCCCTGTAGAGCCCTTGTAGAAGAATATTCACAGCTCTTTGGAAGGATTCTTAAAATAGCTCTCTCTATTCAACAATGTGTCTGAGCTTTCATATACTTCAAATAAAACAGCATACTGCAACAAGTTGAATTCAAAAGCAGATATGAGAAACCAACTTTCTAAAAAACCAGACCTTAAAGAGACTTGCAATCACTTAAAACAGTGCCAGTCTTCATAGTATTCTTTTTGCTTTTGAAAATGTAGGGTTTTTAAAAATTGAAATAAAGTTATTTTAAAATTAATAGTCATTTAAAATTTCCCTGTTTTACTTTCTAGTATGATAAATATCAGTAGATATATTTCACATGTCCAAAACGTCTTTGCATTCTCAATAAATTTCAAGAGTCTACTGTTTGGGATAATCTAATTTTTCTACCTCAAATATTATTTGAATTTTTATGACAAAACATTATTCAACAAAAATAAATAATAAACCCATTACCTCAATAAAGTGTGAATAAATCCTTAAAGTGTGAAGTAAAAACCTGGTTTTAGCTTGGAGGCATTCATGTGTTTTGGCATCATTTATACAAAGAATAGATCCCCTTGAATCTAGAGACTGGCAAACTTTTTTAAAGAGCTTAGTAGCAAATTTTTTACGCTTTGTGAACCATGTCTCTGTCTCAACAGCTCAACTCTGCAGTTATAGACAGTGTGTACAGAGAGTGTGTCTATGTTATGGTGCAACTTAATTTACTAAAACAACTGGCAGGCCAGATTTCGCCAGAAGGTCATAATTTGCCAACTCCTGCAAAATTTCCCCTAAAAGAACATTGCTAGGTTTTGATGACATAGCCACCTATGCTTTCTGCATTCATGTGTTCCAAAAGTGTATTAATTTTGGTGCTAAAACTGGACTTTGAATTCTTTTAAGTTCATGGCTTGTCAGTGAAAGCACCTTATATAACTGTGTTTTAATGGGGGCATGCATGGTGAGTTTCTTCTGTTTGGGGAGCAAGAAGAATACTCCAAAGGAGCACGTAACAGGGACTCAGGGAAGAAGGCAGCTGCCTCAAGCACTTGTGCGGGGCTCAGGTACTGTAAATGCAGCTCTTGTTGGGCATGTCAGAAATACCTCTCTCACAGATAGGCAGTGTCCTTGCTCCAGGCCAAGCTTGGAATCTGCATGAGATATTTGAAGCCAAAGATGGCCCTTAGAAAATTGCTTTCTTGCTCACTGACTCTGGCTTCAGGCTGATTTCTGGGAATTTCAAGGCACATATATGTTTATAGACTGCCTTATGCAAAGGAAACATATCTCTTATTCCCAATGCTAAATCAGGTGAACCCACATTCCTGTACCTCCCACTTTTCACCTCCTTGTCAGCCTCCAGGATAGGGATCCTTGTTTTCATCCAAGACCTCTCAGCCCAGCGTTCAGAGAACTTGGGCAAGTCTGGCTGTCAAGTTGAATGAAGTGAGATGTAGATTTATGTTGCATTAATAGTTCAAGTTTGGTGAAACAGTGTGTGGTTACAGCACATAAGAGCCCTGGCAGCTGGTGGCGCTGGTGGTCTCTCCATCTCACCCATCCTCAGGGGTTAGAGCAGTCTAGCAGGCTATTGCTGCTAATGCAGAATGCTCTAAGATTGTTCTCACACAGGTCTTCTTTGCATCGACAGCAGTACTTAAGGCTGCATGGAAGTCAGGGCTGATTTTCTTTCTTCAACATTAAATGCAGAATCTCTGCTTAAGGGCTGGCTTTCTTTTTAAGCATACACTAGCACCAAAAAGCAGCCCTTTCCTCTAGTGTCTTTACCTGCTTCAGTAGAATCTCCCTCAAGAATCTCCCAAAGTCTTGGAAGCTTTGGGCGAATGGCCGCATAAAGCATGTAACTTGTAAAGAATGTTGAAAAGGTAGCAAGTATCTAAACATCACTTAGATGATACAGTATCGCCCACAATGAAATAGATTTTATATCTATGTATATCCATATTGATGTTTCCTCTAGCCAAGATCTCATTCTCTTTTTCTTTTTCTTTTTTTGAGACGGAGTTTCACTCTTGTTACCCAGGCTGGAGTGCAATGGCACGATCTCGGCTCACCGCCACCTCCGCCTCCTGGGTTCAAGCAGTTCTCCTGCCTTAGCCTCCCAAGTAGTTGGGACTACAGGCATGGACCACCATGCCCAGCTAATTTTTGTATTTTTAGTAGAGACGGGGTTTCACCATGTTGACCAGGATGGTCTCGATCTCTTGACCTCGTGATCCACCCGCCTCGACCTCCCAAAGTGCTGGGATTATAGGCATGAGCCAGCACGCCCGGCCAGGAATTGGAAACTATTTTAAACTAAGTAAGACAAAAATACTGCATATCAAAAGTTGTGGGACGCAAAGACACGCTTAAAGAAAAATTTATAACTTTAAATGAATATACACATGCTCCTGGATTATAAGGTTACATTCTGATAAACTCATCATAAGTTGAAAATATTGTAAGTCAAAAATACATTTAATACACCTAAACTACTGAACATCATAGCTTAGCCTAGCCTATTTCATGCGTGTTCAGAACACTTACATTAGTCTACAATTGGACAAAATCGTCCGGCAGCAGAGCACGATATAGAATAACCTGTGTTTACCCTCAGGATTATGTGGCTGACTGGAAGCTGCAGTTTACTGCCACTGCCCAGCCTCACAAGAGTATTGCAGGGCATGTTTCCAGCCTGGGAAATGACCAAATTCAAAATTTGAAGTACAGTTTCTACTGAATGCATATTGCTTTTCACCATTGTAAAGTTGAAAAATCGTAAGTAAAGCATTGTAAGTTGGGAACCATCTGTATTAGAAAAGAAAAAAAGACTGAAAAACCAAAATGTTAAGCGTTCATCTTGAGATGTCAACAACAGAACAACAAATTGAACTCAAAGAAAGTAGAAAGAAGAAAATAATAAAAAGCAACTAAATGAAATTTAGAAAACAAACATATACTACAGTATCAATAAACTAAATGGTTATATCTTTGAAAGAATGACTCACTGCCTGTAATAACAGCACTTTGGGAGGCCACAGCAGGAGGATTACTTGAGGCCAGGAGCTTGAGACCAGCCTGGGCAACTTAGTGAGACCCACCGCTCTACAAAAAATTTAAAAATTAGCTGGGCATGGTGGTGAGTGCCTGTAGTCCCTCCCATCTACTCAGGAGGCTGAGGCAGGAGGATCACCTGAGCCCAGGAAGTTGAGGCTGTAGTGAGCCATGATCATGCCACTACACTCTAGGCTGGGCAGCAGAACAAGACCTTTTCTCAAACAAAAAAAGAAAGAAAGAAAGAATGGAAGGGACCGATAAATCCCAAGTAAGATTGACAAGAAAGAGATAGAAATACAGAAAAAGGCATAAATAATGAACGGCAGCAACGAAAATGGAAATCTCACCATAGATTTAACAGACATTAAAAAGATAAGAAAAGAAAGATTGTGAACAACTAATACCAATAAACTTGAAAAATTAAATGAAATGGGCCAGGAGTGGTGGCTCACACCTGTAATCCCAGCACTTTGGGAAGCCAAGGTGTGCGGATCACCTGAGGTTGGGAGTTTGAGACCAGCCTGACCAACATGGAGAAATCCCATCTCTACTAAAAATACAAAACTAGCCGGGTGTGGTGGTGCATGCCTGTAATCCCAGCTACTCAGGAAGCTGAGGCAGGAGAATCGCTTGACCCAGGAGGCGGAGGTTGTAGTGAGCTGAAATGGGGCCACTGCACTCCAGCCAGGGCAACAAGAGTGAAATTCTGTCTCAAAAAAAACAAAAACAAAAACAACTAAATTAAATGTACAAATTCCTTGGAAAACACAAGTTAGTAAAAGTGACATAAGAAATAGAAAATCTGAATAGTCATATAACTATAAAACACATTTAATGCATAATTTAAAGTTAATTGACAAAGAAAACTGCAGGCCTGGATAGCTTTACTAGCAAATTCTGCCAAACGCCTAAGGAAGAAACAATGCCGATCTTGAAAATTCTTCCAGGAGGGTTTAACTGCCCGGAAACGGAAGTCTCGTTCTTTTTCGTCTTCTCTCCTGGTTGCTCCTCGCTGTCCCGGTCGGCGCCTGCTCCCAGCGCATCTTACCATTCCTCGGAAAATTGAGGAAATCAAGGACTTTCTGCTCACAGCCTGATGAAAGGATGCCAAATCTGTCAAGATCAAGAAAAAGGACAATGTGAAGTTTAAAGTTCGAGGCAGCAGATACCTTTACACCCTGGTCATCACTGACAAAGAGAAGGCAGAGAAACTGAAGCAGTCCCTGCCCCCTGGTTTGGCTGTGAAGGAACTGAAATGAACCAGACACACTGATTTGAACTGTAATAAAATACTAAAAATAAAAAAAAAAAAGAAAATTATTCTAGAGAATAAAATAAGAGATATTATTTCCCAACTTATTTTGTGAAGCCAGCAAGAATTTTACAACAACATCCACCTGAACATTTGGAGAAAGGAAAATTATACGTCAATCCCAATCATGAATATAGGTGTAAAAAAATCTAAACAAAATATTTCCAAGCCTATTTATGAATGACTAAGTTGGATTTCTTCTAGGAATGCAAAGTTGGTTTAACATCTGAAAATTAATCAACATAACTTATCACATCAACAGCATAAAGGATACAAGCCATATTATTATCTCAATACATAGAGGGAAGAGAGTTTTGATAAAATTTAACATTCATTCATGAGTCTTTTTTCTTTCTTTTCTTTTTTTTTTTCTTTTTGAGAGACAGGGTCTCACTATCTTCCCCAAGCTGGTCTCGAATTCCCAGCCTCAAGCAATTCTCCTGCCTTGGCCTCCCAAAGTGCTGGGTGTGAACTACTGTACCTGGCATCTTTCATGACTCTTAGCAAACCAGGGTTGGAAAATAACTTCCTTAACTTCAGAAGGGCATCTTAATAAAACCTATAGTAATTTTGGTATGTAATGGTAAAATGCTGAAAATTTTCCCTTTGAGATCAGGAACAAAATAAGGATGTTTGTTATCACCAATTTTGTTTAACATTGTGTTGGCCTCGTGCAGTAAGACAAGAAATAATTGAAAATAAAGAAATAAAACTCATTATTTGCATATAATACATGATGTATAGAAAATTCAACACAGTAAAATCCATACAGAAAAGCAAGGTAAGTTTTTTGTTTTTTTTGTTTTGAGATGGAGTTTTGCTCTCGTTGCCCAGGCTGGAGTGCAATGGCGCCATCTTGCTCACTGCAACCTCCGCCTCCTGAGTTCAGTCAATTCTCCTGTCTCAGCCTCCCAAGTAGCTGGGATTACAGGCATGTGCCACCATGCCCGACTAATTTTGTACTTTTTAGTAGAGACGGGGTGTCTCCATGTTGGTCAGGCTGGTCTCGAACTCCTGACCTCAAGTGGTCCACTCGCCTTCGCCTCCCAAAGTGCTGGGATTACAGGTGTCAGCCACTGCACCCTGCCCAATTTTAAATAAGTTTAGTAAGGTATTAGAAACAAGCTCAATATACGTTAATTCCATTTCTATATTTCAGGAAAAAACATGAAATAAAAGAGATGCCATATGCAATAGCATAAAAATATAAAATACCTAAGAATAAATCTAATGAAATATGTTAACAAAGTAAATCTAGAAGAATGGGGAGATACTGTCAATGGGAAGTTATCTTAATTTGGGGTCCTAAATTTTGACTGGGAAGACACAGGATCAATGAGGATAGGATAAATAATGCTGCAATAACAATGTAACTCCAAATTGCAGCACCTTCAAGCAACAATGCTCATTTCCCACTCCTGCTGTCCACCCACTGCACAGCAGCTGGAGGCTCTGCTCATATCTTCCTCCTTCTGGGACCCAGGATGAGAGAACAACCCCTCACCTGGAGCACGGCTGATCGCTCTGGCAGGAGGAAACAGTACGGTGAGCCACATGTTGGCTCAGAAAACATCACCCAGGAGTGACAGAGCAAGTCTCATGGCCAAGCTTAACTTCAATGATCGTGGGCAAGTACAATCCTCCCATGCTTGGGGAGAATGAAGAGCCAGGAATGGGTGGTGACCAGAACTAATGGCCTCCACAGACCTAGGAGGCCAGCCATCTTGGGTGGCAGTGCAACCTTATCCAAGCAGGCTTTGGGCAAGAAGAATGTTGGCAGCGATTCAGCACCTGATCAGGGTACCAGGAGTAGGGGCAAGTCAGAAGCTTGAACTAGACTAGCCCATGGCTAGGGATAAAGAGCAAGAGCAGTATTTCCTCGCTCCCTTTTCTCCATGCCTGTCCTTCCTCGTCCTCACTGCCTCTGCTTCTCCTCACTTCTCATCCTCCTCTTTCCCAGCCCTCATGGATTTAAGGCTCTGAAATGATGTATACCTGTTTTTACTTAGTATTGCCTTTGGAAGCCTCTATACCTTAAAAACACCACAAAGAGCCAGGTGCAGTGGCTCAGCCTGTAATCCCAGCACTTTAGGAGGCCAAGGGGGGCGGATCACTTGAGGTCAGGAGTTTGAGACCAGCCTGGCTAACATGGTGAAACCCTGTCTCTACTAAAAATACAAAACACTAGCCGGGTGTGGTAGCGGACACCTGTAATCCCAGCTACTCGGGAGGCTGAGGCAGAAGAATCACTTGAACCTGTGGGGCAGAGATTGCAATGAGCTGAGATGGTACCACTTCACTCCAGCCTGGGTGAAAGAGCAAAACTCTGCCTCAAAAAATATATATATATATATAATTATACCTGTTAAAGGAAAAACTTTTACTTATATATTTTTTTCGAGGTATAGTTGTTGCCGAGGCTGGAGTGCAGAGGCAGGATCTTGGCTCACTGCAACCTCTGCCTCCTGGACTCAAGCGATTCTCCTGCCTCGGCCTCCCGAGTAGCTGAGACTGTAGGCGTGCATGCCTGGCTAATTTCTGTACTTTTAGTAGAGACAGGGTTGGCCAGGGTGGTCTTGAACTCCTGACCTCAACTGATCTGCTGGCCTCGGCCTCCCAAAGTGCTGGATTACAGGTGTGAGCCACCGTGCCCAGCCAAGAAAAACTTTAGATGAATTAATTTTAACAGCGATTAATGGACCAAAGAATGGTTTGTGAATTGGGCAGCCCTCAGAACCAGGAGTTCAGAGAAGTCTACTTCGCAACGTGGTAAGGGAGCATTTACGTACAGAAAATCGAAGAGAGATACAGAAACAGCTTGACTGGTTACAGCTCTGAGTTGGCCTTGTTTGAACGTGGTTTGATCTGTTGGCAGCCTGAGATTGGCAGAAGCTTGGCTGCTGTGATTGGCTGAGACTCTGCCAATCGTTACACAAAATATTTACTCATAAGTTAAGCTTTTGGTTTGTTTGCATACTAAATTAGGTTGTAGTGCATTATGGGCTCAAGGTACAGAGGCATCCTCTGGCTAAATTTAGTTTAATTTAACATATCACTGCCTCTGAATTTCAGCTAAGATTTTGCAAGTCACTCTGAGTATCTTTATAGGCAAATGGAAAAATGTGACTGGTTAATAGTAAAATCATGTGAGGTCAAGGGAGGCAGTACACCTGCAAAGAGGAATGATTAAGGAATTAGTGTCAACTTTCAAAGCAGGTGTTTGGTGGTGTGCCCTTAAATATTCAATTCAGAACACAATTAAGTGATGCTTCAGATTAAGAGGAGAAAAAGAATGACTCAATTTTGTGAACACTTTGGGGAAAAAAGTAAAGTTAGAACTTCACCATAGTGTCATATTCCAAAATGAATTCCTCAGCAATTAAGGAGTTAAATGTGAAACACGAATTGAGGTCTACAAGAAGATAGAGGTACACATATGGACACAAAAACAATTTTAAATCGTGTAAGGCTTTTTGATTCCTCTTCCACTCAGTGAACTATCGATGGTGCGGGATGGGGAGTTAGGAACCACTGTGTCCCCTCAGCGGCTCTCACACCCTGAGTGAGTGTCATGGAGTTAGCATCTTGCTGAGCCGAGTGTGATTCTAACACTAAAAGACAGATCATGGCTGGGCGCAGTGGCTCACGCCTGTAATCCCAGCACTTTGAGAGGCCGAGGCAGGCGGATCACCTGAGGTCAGGAGTTCAAGACCAGCCTGACCAATATGTAGAAACTCCGTCTCTACTAAAAATACAAAATTAGCTGGACGTGGTGACACATGCCTGTAATCCCAGCTACTCTGGAGGCTGAGACAGGAGAATTGCTTGAACCCGGGAGGTGGAGGTTGCAGTGAGCTGAGATCACGCCATTGTACTCCAGCCTGGGCAACAAGAGCAAAACTCCATCTCAAAAAAAAAAAGATTACGTTTCACACAGTGTGGCCTCAATGCAAGCCACCCAATTTCCCCAGAGCCTAACCAAAGAAACCATGATCCATTTCAGTAACAGAGGAAAAACTAGCCGTGTTGTACCAAACACCAGACAATGTGTCCAGCAGCAGTAGGGCCCTTCTGTGTATGGGTTTCAGCTCACCTCTCGGCTAAAAATCCTAAAGGCTGCAGCACCTGGTATCTGGCTGACATTCCCACTCCTCCTACTCTTCCCCAGCAGCCCTCTTCTCCCCTATTCTGCTCTACTTTTTTTTCTCAGTATTCTTTGTCACTTCCTACCAGATTGTACAATTTACTTATTAGGTTTATTGTTTATTATCTGCTCCCCATGGGGTTCAGAACATGTCACCCCAAAATATGCCACTTTGGCATATTGATTATTTTGAGCAAAAGGAAACTGAAAATCAGCCATTGCAGGAAAAGCTCTTTACCGCCCACTCCACTCAGTTCACTAAGCTGCCTAAAATAAAGCAGACATTTCCCTTTTAGTAAAGGAAATTAACATTTTTTTTTTTTGAGATGGAGTCTCATTCTGTTGCCCAGGTTAGAGTGCAGTGGTGAGATCTCGGCTCACTGCAACTTCTGCCTCCTGGGTTCAAGTGATTCTCCTGTCTCAGCCTCCCAAGTAGCTGAGAGTAGCTGGGATTACAGGTGTCTGCTGCCGTGTCCTGCTAATTTTTGTATTTTCAGTAGAGAATGGGTTTCTCCATGTTGGCCAGGCTGGTCTCAAACTCCTGACCTCAGGTGATCCATCTGCCTCAGCCTACCAAAGTATAGGGATTACAGGCATGAGCCACCACACCTGGTGAAATTACTTTTATAAAGGAAAAAAAAAATTTTTTTTTTGAGACAGTCTCCCCCTGTCTTCCAAGCTAGAGTGCAGTGGCATGATCTCTGCAACCTTTGCCTCCTGGGTGAAAGCAATTTTCCTGCCTCAGCCTCCTGAGTAGCTGGGATTACAGGCAGCTGCCACCATGCTGTTCTCAAACTCCTGACCTCATGTGGTCCACCTGCCTCAGCCTCCCAAAGTGCTTGGATTACAGGTGTGAGCCACTGTGCTTGGCCCTGGCTGCCTTCTTGAATCTCATATTTCTGTGGGACTCCTGTATCTGTATATCTAGTTAAAATGGTTTTTCTGGGCCAGGTGAGGTGGCTAACGCCTGTAATCCCAATACTTTGGGAGTCCAAGGAGGGTGGAGTACTAGGTCAGGAGTTCGAGGCCAGCCTGGCCAATATGGTGAAACCCCCATCTCTACTAAAAATACAAAAATTAGCCAGTGTAGTGGCACACGCCCATAGTCCCAGCTACTCGGCAGGCTGAGGCAGGAGAATTGCTTGAACCTGGGAGGTGGAGGTTGCAGTGAGTCAAGATTATGCCACTTACTCCAGCCTGGGCAACAGAGCAAGACTACATCTCAAAAAAAAACAATTGTTTTATTCCTGTCAATCTAACTATATCAATTTAATTCATAGACCAGACAAAAAACCTAGAAGGGTAGAAGAAGCAATTTTTCCTCCCCTACATCTCACCCCCAGCAAACTGTAAGCTCCAGAAGAACAGGTAATTTTCTGTTTTGTTCACTGATAGCCCTAAAGCACCTAGAACAGAACCTGGCACCTGGATGGTGCTTTATAAATATTTGTTACATTAATGCACCTCGGGGTAGGGAAAGCCTTTCCAAGCTTAATATCAGAGAAAGAAAACACAAAAGAATATACTGGTAAGTTTGCCTGTGTAAAAGAATAAAATTTCCAAACTACAGTCACAAAACAGAAACAACTGAATCTCTTAACAATAAGAGATCAATAAAATAAATGATTGCATATCGATACAATAAATATTGATACAGGAGCTAGAAAGATTTAGGCAGATAGTGAGGGCAAAAGAGTCCTCAGCAAGGTTTCTCTTTTAACAAAAAGCAGCCCCCAAATAATTTCTTTTCTAACAAAGAGCAGCCCGAAAAATCAAGCTGCAGATATAGACAAGCAAGCTGGAAGCTTGCACGGGTGAATGCTGGCAGCTGTGCCAGTAGAAAAGGGCTACCTGAGGGCCTGACATGTTCAACGTGGAGGCTCCATCCTCCCTTTTCTTTGTCACCATGTGTACAATAGAAAAGCAGGCAACATGGCGCTGGCCAGGTAGGGAATCATCTGCATAATAAAAGATGAGGGTGCCCCGGCCAGCCTCTTCACATGCTATGCAAACAGCACACCTAGTCCTAACCAGTTCTTCTGCACTATGCAAATGACACACCTGGTCTGACCAATCTTTTGTGCCCTATGTAAATCGGACACCGTCTCCTGAAGCTCATCTATAAAACCTTCTGCATATCACCAGAGAAGCGGCAACCCATTTTACCTGGAACCCCTCTTTGCGCAGAGAGGTCTTCCTTTTCTCCTATTAAACTTCTGCTCTTACCCTCACTCTGGTGTGTCTGCATCCTAGTTTTCCATGGCCCTGGGACAACGGAACCTTGATTATTACCCTAGACAACAATGCGCGCTTCAACATGTGCTTTTTTTTTTTTTGAGATGGAGTTTCGCTCTTGTTGCCCAGGCCGGAGTGCAATGGCGGGATCTCGACTCACTGCAACCTCCACCTGCCAGGTTCAAGCGATTCTCCTGCCTCAGCCTCTGGAGTAGCTGGGACCGCAGGCGCCCACCACCCACCCAGCTGATTTTTGTATTTTTAGTAGAGACGGGGTTTCACTATGTTGGTCAGGCTGGTCTCGAATGCCTGACCTCAGGTAATCCACCCACCTTGGCCTCCCGAAGTGCTGAGATTACAAGTGTGAGCCGCTACACCTGGCCATGTCTTGCCTTTTACAATGGTTTTTAAAATTAATATATACCATTGTCAGAGGCATTTGAACCAGAGTGACTCCATCTTTTTTTTTTTTTTTTGAGACAGAGTCTTGCTCTGTAGCCCAGGCTCTGTAGCAGTGGCATGATCTTGGCTCACTGCAACCTCTGCCTCACGGGTCCTGGTTCAAGCAGTTCCCTGCCTCAGCCTCCGGAGTAGCTGGAATTACAGGCACACACCATCA